>NJDC01000522.1:98941-115011 GCA_002245475.1 Calephelis virginiensis | reverse complement strand
TGGTTAAATGAAAAAAGTCGGCATGCAGTTCTAATACAATACAAAAAAAGTTAATTCAAAAAGAAAAATTCCCCCGTGTTGGTCCGGGCCCCTTTGCAGAATAGACCATCTGCCTTCCTTGCCAGGCAGCTCGTAAAAGGCGAGCATAGGCTTACCGTCACTAGCACCGTGACATCTGACTAGATGGTAGAGTTTCGCAACAACTCGCCCGTATTGGTACCACCGCTTTACCTATTTCTGCCGCCATAACGTCATGACTTGTTCCAGTTATCTATAGATATGACATGTTCCGGTTTGGAGGGTAAGGTAGTCGGTAAACTTACTTTTTCTCGAGGTCTAACATCCCGACCTCAGGTTGGCAACGCACCAATACCACCTTTGATATCTCTAGGTATCAGGAAATACGTCTGCTGGTTTGCCTTCCTATATCATAAAAAAAAGAAAAGAATCCTGGTGTAGCTCTGTTTTCACATTCGGCCAAATTACAGGATGATGAGGTCGTAATACTTATTCTAGCCACCTTAAGTTCGGATTCACAATCAGTTTAAGCATTTGACACAAAAATACAATTCCATTATACATGTAATATCTGTTTAAATGTGACTTGTTAGCGTAAAATAGTTACTTCGGACGATTAGTTCAATGTGCCTTGAAATTTGTTTAAGCGGTCATCACCCATTTACTTTGGAGATTGATATTTAAAAAAAAAGTATTCTATGATTGTACTTTGATCTTCGTCTGTATGTATATTAAATTGTATTTAATTCCGTTTAGTAGTTTTTCGGTAGAAGCGTAAATAGACAGATAGACTTTTTGCATTTTTTTTTTTGCATTTAGTATAGTTCGTATGCTTTAGAAAGGATCTTCCCATACCTAAAATCAGAATCATTTCCAAAACGTATTAATTTGTAAGAACAATTTAATAAAAAGTGACGGTCGCTTCTAACAGTTGTTAGATCTATGGGCAGTGACGTAAACTCAATTATAAGTTGATGATGCGGGTCCAGTGTTATAACTCATTGCAACTGCATCTTACCAGCCGATACTCCACTTGTTCTGGGTGAACATTTGTTCAATTGTCATTGCATTGCTCTTTTGTTTAAGATATCGGGAAGTTGTTAATAAGGTTTCTAGACGGTTTTAAACATTGGTTTGCATCCGTCTGGGCCGTGGATTTAATCCAAAACTAATAACCATAGGAGGATGATAGTTTTCTCCAAGGACACCTTTATTAGAAGACGTGTTTGCTACCGTCTGGAACGTCTTTAAAATGTACCTTTTTGTACTTGCATTTCTAGGTTTTGTTTATGTTGACCGCCTCGTTGGTCGAGTGGCTAGCGTACACGCCTAATTACAACGACCAACCGCGAGGCTCAGGTTCGATTCCCGACGTGGGCAGGCATTTGTGTGATGAACATTTAGATGTCTGCATTTCCAGGTCTGGGTGTTTATTAAATTTATTCTAGTATCTCTAAGTATTAGTGTCGTTGACTAACAACCATAACACAAGCATGTAATTTGGTAAGATTTAATATGTGTAACTTGTACAGGTTACATTTATTTATTTATTATTTATTATTCAGTAGGTCAAAATAAAATGAGGCAACTGCAGACACTGACTCCAATGATTTCATTAGGTAATTACTACCCTGCGATTCTATAACTGTTTTTTCGAAAGATAGTATGAAAACTATTAGTCGGATCATGATATCGTTCATATGGGACCTTGGAATTATAATATATACACAGGTAGTGTTTAAAAAAAAACATAAAATCGATTGGTTATTGGCCGAATTATCGCGTAACAAACATAAAAAAACATACAGTCGAATTGTGAACCTGATTTTTTTCCTCGAGTAGGTTAAAGATATCTCTTCATTGTCTAGTGGTCTAGTGTTAGTGTTAACTACTTGAGGTCGGGTAAATTTTCTATTAAAAACATTGCCTCGGATAAGATAAGTGCCCGGTTAGGAATAGGTTTGGCATCTATCATGATAGCACTTAGTCTCTCAGTACTATCACTCAGTCATCGGAGCCCATCGGTGGTGCAGGTACAATACTGTGCCTACTTTTTCGTTGATACAGACGAGACCTACCTAATTTTTTTTACTTTTCTTTGATTTTCATAAACTAGCCCTAGCTCGTGGCTTTACATTTTAAAGTATATTATTAATTTTGCACATTTGCGTCAAACAATTAATTTGACTGAAGCTCTGGTTATCTGCCATCTTAAATCTGATTTAAATGTTTAAAAATAGTCACAGGTCAAAGCTAGTTATGCCTTGACATGACTTATGTGTAGCAGTGACATCCTTATACGAGCTCTAACTTGATGACAGGAAATTTCTTCATGAATTATAATTAAACATAATAATACAAAATGCCGCCGAATTAATTAGTTGCATTCAAAATTCAATGATGAGGAAAAAAAACATACTCTTTCTCAATACAGCCTGAACTCTATTTTTAACCGACTTTGAAACAGGAGGAGGTTAGGTATAAGTTTCACCTAGTTTTTTTATGTATTAATGAATTTCTCTGTAATTGAAAAGTTGTGGACGCAAACACGCACTCATTCTGAGGTTGCCTCCAAGTCTGGATCTAATGAAATAATACTAAGAAAATCAAGGAAAATACAATATCTTGTGTATTAAAACGACATTACAATAAATTTAACGTATGTTTTCTGCAATTTCACATAACTTATTTGATTTATATTGTTCTTCCTGGATCAATTTAGTCAAAGAGTGGAAGAGATCTACTATAGAAGTATAAACTGCGCGGTCGAAGCCACGAACGCAGTATACAATAACACACGAATAAGGTCACCCCTCGAGTTCAATTTTTTATTATTCAAATTTCTTAATGACTGACGCCATTGTTCACTTCAGTAAACATTTGATAGGATCAAAACTTACTTTAAAGCGATATTCTATCTTCTTCTATTTGCCAATACATAATATTATGAATACGTGAAATTCTCCGAACTTACTTTAAATATTAATAAAGCATAGTAAACTCGCAAAATAAAACGACTTCGATTTCAATAAGGAAGTGTTCTAGGTACAGAAAACTGTGTTTTTTTTATTTATGGTAGGTATTAGAAGGCAAACGAGCAGACGGATTTCCTGATGGTAAGAAATTTACGCCGCCTACAGTCACCAAATATAGTAATGGTACGCTGCCAACCTGAAGCCGGGATGTTTGGCCTCGAGCAAAATCAAGTTTGCCGGCTAAACTGGAACACGTCCTCGGCAGATGGTCTATTCTGCAAAGGAGCCCGGACCAACACAAGGAGAACGGAGAGTATTTTTATTGATTTCCCTGGGATTCCAATTTCAGATCCAGACTTGGGGGCAAAAAAATATTTTTTATCGATTAACATACCTACACAAAAATAATTTAGGAGACGAACATGCATGTCTCTTCCTTTTTTCGAAGTCGGTTACAAACAAAGGGCTTAACGGTCCCAACTTGTAATGTTTTTTTTTAATTACGTAACTTCAAAGCACTCTTACAAAACGTACGCAAATGAGCTATAAATATTTTATGACAGTTTCATACAAAAATTTTCCGTTGATAAAAACATAAAGTAGTCAATTATCTAAAATTTATTATAAAAATTCTAATATAAAAATGCTTAATGGGTATTGTTATTGGGAACCGTATCCGCAATAACGTAACTATAATATTTTTAATTAAAATTTTAATGTACGTCAGGTTATATATCTATATATAATAATAATAATAATATACTGTGACGCGTCTATACAATAATAAATCTACCACCGGATCGGAACGCGGCCGCACACCGAGAAGATCCGACAAGAAACTCAGCGGGTTTGTCTTTTTTTCTTATTTTAAAATATGCTTACAATAATTAATGTAATAATACATTATATTTATAAGAGATTGGCATGAGGAGCAATTAATCTTATATAGGTATTTAATTTACAATTAACACATTTCCTACATTTATTAATTGAAAGTTCTTGCATATAATTGGGAACTTTATTGTAGAACTGTTTACATTGGTCCATGAAAGAATGGATTTCTCTGTGGAGACGAGAAACACACATTGGAGACACAACAAGATTATTTTTATTCCTTGTATTAACACAGTGTTTATCAAAATCTTTTAAATGAACTTGAATTTCTGTAAACAAAAATTATATTTTCAAAGATATGCTGGGATATATAAAAACAAAACCCCTTTTCGCGTGGTCATCTCATCACTCCAGAACGGATGATCCAATTTCGCTAACTCTATTTTTCTGGTGTTAGTAATTGTCAGCTCAAGATGCTTATGAATAAAAAAACGTGAAAAATTGCAGGGAAAATGGGAAAGCCACACGTCAATTTTGTTCATACAAACTTTTAGTAGCTGTTAATGTCAAGCGACACGAAGTTCGCCGGGTTGGCTAGTTTGAAATAATTATCACTTTTAATAGTTAACATAATTGGAAATGCAAAAGTGTATGGGTACGTTTGTATGTATCATAAGTGTTTAAGAATGACCTGATTTTTATACTTAACTTCAAGAAGAACGTTACCTAACTGACATACCAATATTTATTCCCTATGTCGGTCCTGGTCTTTTGGGTAGAAGAAAAAGAAAAAGAAGTGGAAGAGTGTAAAACTTTTTGTTTCAGACCGCTCTTCCACTTCACACACTTTTTTTAATTTATGTTAATTATTTTTTGCGATCTTTTCAGTACACGTACTAAATACGCATATTAATACTTAATAATAATTTGTTCTTAGATGTTAAAAGTTACAGGTAAGACCTAAAAATGAATATATAATTATCCTTGAACAAGTTACACAAAAATCGCACCCGAAAGTAGGCAAATGATATGCTTGTGTTATGGGTGTTAGTCAACGATACTAATACATAGAAATACTTAAACATATACCAGAATAAATTTCATAAGGCCCCAAACTCGAAAATACATACTCCTAAATGCTCATCACACAAATACCAGGCCCCTTCGAGAATCGAACCCAAGCCTCACAGTTGGTCGATGGAGTTAGGCATCTATGGTGTCTGAAGTCCACTGTTGCCTCTTACTATCCGGGCAGCGGCATGTTTATTTGTTATCTGATTACTAAAAAAATGAAATTTTTTTTGAAAGTAATATAAAATAACTTATTTTTAAAAATGAAAGAATATTACAAAAAGATAATAAATATAAATTGTAATCGTATTTAAAAACCGAACAAATATGGATCGAAGCCATATTGTTTAAATATTTGAATTCGTTCCATTCAATTTACAATGTGATCCATCTTTTATGGTTATGTCAAAAATTTCGAATCCGATTTGCATATGAACTGATCCTATTCAACCCCATTGAATAGTGTTTGCTTTAGTTTTTTAAACGATGGAAGTATAACACGATGTCACTTTGTGTTTTACGGTCGAAGCTACATAAAAGTTGAATAGAGATGATTGGTGATATGGGTCGTTTCAATTTTGATAGATTAAAACTTTTTCGCTCTAAGCAAAAGATCTGTGTTTCGTGCGTATCAAATATACAATAATAATGATAAAAATAAATGATTTTGAACAAATAATATGTACTAGTATGAAAGTATATAATAATAATAAATTATCTTTATTTCACGTAAACTTACAAGAGGCAATTGTGACGCGTCTATATGATTATAAATCTACCACCGGATCATAACGCGGCTTCACACTGAGAAGATCCGCCAAGAAACTCAGCGGGCTTGTCTTTTTTTCTTATTTTAAAATATGTTTACAGTAATTAATGTAATGATACATTATATTTATAAGAGATTGGCATGAGGAGCAATTAATCCCAAGCGGTATTATCAGCTCAATATTCAGCAATGGAATAATCTTTTCATTTAATTTACATTTAACACATTTCTTAAATTTATTAATTGGAATTGGAATCCCGGGTTCGTATCCCGGGTCGGCCAACAAAAAGAAAATGGGATTTTTCCAATTTTCTAATAAAAAAAAATGTTGGTCGGGATTGGAAATGTGCCCGGTTGGCGATAGGCTTGCCACCTATCACATTGTGGGACTTAGTGTCTTCGGCTAGTCGTGGGTGCCTTGGTTGTACCTCTGCCTACTTCTTCGGGGATATGGGCGTGAAGATACAACAACAACTACTACTACTATTACTACTACTACTACTACTATCAATTGGAAGTTCTTTCAGATAATTGGGAAGTTTATCATAGAAGCATTGGAACTGTATAGTATGGTTGTGTTGTTTTTTAAAAAAATACCTTCACAAAACGGAAGAGATAGTTAGAGTCACAGCCAGGGCACCCACGACTAGCCGTAGATACTAAGTCATACAATGTGATAGGTGACAAGCCTATCGCTAAATGGACAAATATATCCAATTCCATTTTCTTTTTGTTGCCCGGCCCAGGGATCGAAACCGGGACCTCGTGGAATCATTTCCAACACTAGACTTTCTTTTACCTCAGACATGCTCATTACTGATGATGCTGATGTGTTGGAGTTTCTTTTATACGTCTCCTGGTACAACGTGACCGGAATAAAAAGCAGCCTATGTTTGATCCTGGGTCTTTAGCTCGTTGGCGAACTTCTTCAAAATCGTTGAGAAATTAAAAGGTACTTATTGTCTCCGACTGACGTGTTTGTATGAAAAGGTTAATGAATGTGGAGGAAGTCAGGCAGGTTTGCCAGGATCGTGAGATTCGACAATACTCTCTGGTTACCCAGTAAGGGACTTGGCGTGAATATATGTATGTGTGTTCAAAGAAATTACAACCTTGCGATTTTTAAGTAAATTTCTTACTATACAAATCACTATATCGCTTCATAATGATCTTGATATGCCCATGCGATTGCTCTGAGCAGGAAGGAATATACTCCAGGCATGTGCCCGACAGGGACAGCCTATCGAACCTCGCCGGAAACGAAGTAATATATGGTGCATTGTTAGTAATGAGATCGGTTTGTATGTTCGTTTGTCTGTGGGCGGAGGAGTATTAATACTAACCTACGTGTTATTTTTAATCTTACACGAGATTATTTTAAAAATAACTGATATTTTTGACTCTTAACAAGGATTTGCATATATGAGATAGAGAACAATTTATATTGATATTAAAAACAAATGTCACCTCTACAACAGAGATGTTACCGGCGCGTTGCTATCTCTTGTTTAGAAGTGGGGATCTTAATATAAATACACATGTATTAAAGAAAAGTCTTTTCAGACCTGGACTACTGAAGGTATGGATGCAACCAGGGCATCCAAGATTAGACGTAAGTACTTTAATCCTACGATGTGAATAGTGGCAAAGTTATCATCAAACTGGCATTGGGCTTATTTAGGGCAAAATTTGATTTTATTAAAAACATGTTTTGAGTTGCCCAGGAATCAAACCCGTGCCATTATGTCAAAGCAATCACCTGACCAATAGACCATAGAAGTTGTGATATATTTGTAAATACTTATAAAATGTAAAATAATTGTTTTTGTGCAAAAACTTCAAACAAAAAATAATTGAATTAGATTGAGAAAACCTATAAATCATACACTAATTGAAACTGAAGTTTATCTACTCCTGTAAAAAATATTAAACTATGTTTTTGGATTGCCGATAGTGCTTTTTACGCCTAGGTTTTCTAGGAATATTTTTTAATGTATTTTTATGGTAAAAGACTGTAGCATATAGACACTATAGATGTTATAGGGGCGATGTCATACCTGTTTATTGTCGTTTCTCTGGAAAACTACTGTACAAATATTTGAGATATCGATCATTCGAAAGATACGTTATACGAAATTGTTTAATGGCTTAGATGAAGTTAGGAAATTACATCTTACTACATTGTAAATATTCGGTTTTGATTAGTCTGATCCAAATTAGCAAAATGGGGAATAGGCTGTTTTTACGTTTATCTCTTTTATTTTTCCCAACATCACTCATTAGTCTGCAGAGTAAATTATAAGCAATTTCGCTACTTAAAAAGTAGAACTAGGCTACTGAAAATATTAATTAAAACTGACTGATTCTTCATCGCTGAGCAAAAACTGTTAGAGTTAAAGCCATGAAATTTGGTGAGTAAGGTCATTTTATTGAGTAGACACCCACTAAATACGTAATTTTGGAAATTTTACTCCTAAGGGGTGAAATAGGGCTTGAAAGTTTGTACTGAAGACCGTCAATTTTAAATTAGAAATATGAAATTTTATTTTTGGCCTACTCATTAAAAATGAGTAGATAAGTATTTTAGCGTTTATGGAAATTCTACCCTTAAGGGGGTGAAATAGGGTTTGAAAGTTTATACAAAAGTCCTGATTAATGGGCTATTATCAGTAAATATATTAACTGCCATACGAGCAAAGCCGCGGGTAACAGCTAGTCTATTAATAAAATTTGACGTATTGCATATCAGCTCAAAAACTATATAGAACATTAGCCTACCATTATCATAGCTCAGTGGCTGTATTAGGTTTGAAATAAACATAATTCACAGCTCGTATCAAACTTTCGTAAAGTTTTTTAATTCGTTATAATGTAAAAAATCCAAATTAATAAAAGTAATAATTAAAAAAGTATTGAAAAGATTTTCGAAAATTTTGAAATTCACCTATAACGTTTCTTAAATCTTACGTAAAGTTATTGAAAAGCGCCAACCCTATACCTGACTTATCCTGTCGAACCATTCGAACAAATTTAAAATTCAAATTCGGAAATCCATTAGTGCGACTCGTCATTTTAATGTGACAGTATTAAGTTACTCTAATTGATGGGAGTTCGTTTTTTGAATGCTCTACTTTCGAAATATGAATTCAAATAGGACTTCCGTTGTTTTTTTTTTCACTTTCAATACTGTGAAATGCAACACGACGATAAAATATTCCATGTACAGCTTTGTGCATAGGGATGTCAATTATTTGCGAGTAACATTAATCAAATCCAACAATAGCGTGTCTACAACAGAAACATATATTTTTTTTTTATATTTGTGGAAGTCATTTAATTTTTTAAAACTAAATATTGGTGATCTGTTAAACTATAACAGAAAAATGTTTTTATCATATAGCATAGATAGTTAAATATTTTGTTTTGGTTAAAAGTTTAATATTATGTACTAGCTTTTGCCTTCGGCTTTACTCGCGTTTTCACAGGAACCCGTTGTGCGATCGGGATTAAAAGTAGCCTATATATTAATCCAGGGCACAATCTATCTGTGTTCCAAATTTCAGATAAATCTGTTCCGTCATTCGAGCGTGAAAGAGTAACAAACATCCATACATACTTACTCATAAACTTTCGCATTTATCATATTAATAGGATTTATATACCAACAATGTTAGTGTTGCGTTATCAACTTGAGATTGCAAGAGACCTTTTAGATTCAGTCGTTGAAGTTTTAGAACTCATCAGCTTGATTGACTACGAGTACACTAATGAGGTACTGATACGAATGAATAACTTAAAACTCTGCACTGACTGGCAATGGTATTTAATTATTTAAATATTATTTTTATTTTTTATTTTTACATACATTTATGCATATCCTTATGACAAGTACCTTACTAGGTAAGTAGAGAGAGTGAAGAGAGAGAGAGAGAGAGAGAGAAATGCAAAGATCCTTGCAGACCTTCGTGACTTTCTCCACATTCATTACTATATAACATTACGCAGCACGATGGTGTTGGACTCTTTTTCTTTAAAGATATATGCGATATCAACATTTACTAAAAACTATTTAGGCACTGATTAATCACATAAAATAGCCAAAACTCTTAATACTCATCTGGGAGAGCTTTCATAGAAGTGTACCAGCTGTCACGGTATTAGCGACAAAACTGGGCTCGCTTCCCTCGAGCTGCTTAGTATACAACCAATTCTTAAAAAGATCTCAGGAGCAACATTTTGGGAATGATCATATTTATTGATTAGGAGTAACGTCTTAGCTTCCATACATTTCCAGCGATTTTGTGACTGGTGTTGCCATGTCTGTGGCATTAAATTAATTTTTACTAGAACTTGACAATAACAAGCGCATTCCTAGAGCAATAATTAATTATCCCTTTAATGGTCGGTACAAATCGGTTGTCAGTGTACCGTGTAATTCATATTGATGATGATATTGCCAATTGTATTGATCTGCTCAGAATATCATTAATCTATATTTAAACCCGTTCGTTTTGCCTCAGTTGCATGATAATCGATACATTTGATATGGATGTAATCCATCTATACTAATGATTGCCCCCGTGTTGGTCCGGGTTCCTTTGCAGAATAGACCATCTGCCTTCCAGGTAGCTCGTAAAAGGCGAGCATAGGCTTCCCGTCACTAAGACCGTGACATACTACTAGGTGGTAGAGTTTCGCAGCGACTCGCCCGGATTGGTACCATCGCCTTACTTATTCCTGCCGCCATAACGTCATGACGTGTTCCGGTTTGGAGGGTAAGGTAGCCGGTAAACGTACTTTTGCTCGAGGCCTAACATCCCGACCTCAGGTTGGCAACGCACCATTATCACCTTTGGTGGCTCTAGGCGGCGTTAATTTCTTACCATCAGGAAATCCGTCTGCTTGTTTGCCTTCCAATATCATAAAAAAAAATGTAAAAGTGTGTTTGTTGGTCTTACTTCCACGTAATAACGTAATGGAATATTTTTTATGGAGACAGGAGAGTGAATAGGAGAATAGGTTACCTATCCCGATATCGAAATGGGCTCTCACGAAAAGACTAAATAATGTTAATATGTTGACGTAGCTGCGGGAAACACCTAGTCTTTCCATATTTCTTTCAGTTATATCCCTGTCATGTTCCGGTTCGGAGGGTAGGGCAGCAGATTTGCATAATTGACCTTACATCTCGGTCTCAGGTCAGCGACGCACCTATAACATCTATGGTGCCTATAGACCATGTTTGTTTTTTACTTTCAGAAGACCCGTGTGCTTGTTCGCTGATCACATAAAAAAATGCCATGAGCGTTATCATCTGACTTAAGTCAAGTGTAAGTTTGCATTAACTTATCTGATTTAGCAAAAACGGATTTTAATAATTTAATACCTGTTATAAGGCGTCAATGTAATCTTGGGTAAACTCGTAGCCTCCTTACTCAAGCTAGTGAGATTTGGCGGCAACGAGGAAATTCATAATACACTAATTACATTATCAATACACTTTGTGCACTTTGATTGAACATGATTGTTGAAAAAGCCATCACAATTTACTAATTTTACTCAATGTGTACACGAAATTCAAAAACAATAAAAATATACGACCATATTTTCTCTTGATAGCGTCAAGAACTTTAATATCATAGTCTGGGCTTTTATAAAAAAAATAGAATAATTATAAAAATCGTGCCACGATGTGTATTCAGAAGAAACTCAGAAAGTAGGCAAATATAGTTTATTTGCCTACTTTCTGAGTTTCTTCTTTTATATTTGGCAAAACCGCAGTCAACAGCTAGCTATTATACATATTGCATATCTAGCCTAACACCCCGGCCATAGAGCCAATGCACCTATGGTATTTATAGTCCTCTGTTATTATTAACCTTCAGAAGAGCCGTATTAAGTATAAGAGAAAAAAAATATTTTTCAACACATTTAAGTAGTTCTTTAAGACAATTATAATTTACGATAATTAAACTAAAATAACCTGTTTTTCTAAAACAAAATTTGGTCCTACTAACTTTAAGCATACGTTATAGGATGTCCAGCCGTTTTATCCTAATGTCTTTTCCAAATGGCTAATAAGTATAGATATTAAATTTGATGATTTGACAACCCTAACTAGATAGTAATATTGACTTGACAGGATTGGTAGCACTAACTTCCCTATGCCTGTCGCCACAACTTCAGCGTTCACTATTTTTATAGATTTGACTTACGTCCCAGTTTCAACTAGCAACGAACAATCAATCGTAACTTTTTCGTAATTTCCTACGTATTTTAATTTTTTTTTTATGATATTGGAAGGCAAACAAGCATACGGACTTACTGTTTATAAGAAATTCACGCTGTCTAGAGACACCAAAGGTGGTAATGGTTCGTTGCCGACCTGAGGCCGGGATGTTAGGACTCGAGCAAAGGGAAATTTACCGGCTACCTTACTCTCCGGATCGGAACACGTCTATGGCAAACACTGACGTTATGGCGAAATGAATAGGTAAGGCGGTAGTACCTACCAATCCTAACGAGCCACTGCGAAACTCTACCACCTAGTAGGATGTCACGGTAATAGTGACAGTAAGCACATGCTCGTCTTTTACGAGCTGCCTGGTAGGAAGGCAGACAGTTCTGGAAAGAAGCCGGACCAACGCAGTGAAATAATTCTATTACTGATAATTAAATAATCTTATTAATAAATACAGACTGAAGTAAGAGTAAAGCCAGGTTAAGAGTAAAGACTTTAAAACCAAGTTGAACCTCGAAGTACTTTGGTCCATGTTTATTAACAAGCTGGTAAGTGCCTGCGTCTGAAATTTCGCCTGCGCGCTACTATCTCAGTACATTTTTACTTCAATCGAAGATATATCCCATCATTCCCCGTGTTGATCTGGGCTCCTTTTTAGAATCATCTGCCTCCCTGCCAGACAGCTCGTAAAAGGCGAGCATAGGCTTTACGTCACTAACACTGTGACATTCACTAGCTAGTAGAGTTTCGCAGCGACTCGCCCGGATTGGTACCACCGCCTTAACCAATCCTGCCGCCATAATATCACTGTTTGTTGTAGGGTAGCCGGTAAGCTTACTTTGCTAGAGGCCTAACATCCTGGCCTCAGGTTAGCAACGCGCCATTGCCACCTGTGATGTCTCTAGGCAACACACCTTATCTGTGACTGGTGGTTAAGATTCTGCACATCACTTTACATTCCATTCCAAAAGTTTCCGATAACTGTATATTTTTGAGACATACAAATAAAAGTTACCATACATTAGAACAAATATTTCCCCATTCGGGAAAAAATTAAGCCGATTCTTGTAAAATGCCCCAGTCTTACGCTTATCTTCATCAAAGACTCCCGTCCCTCCATCGGAAGCCGTACGTTGGTTGTCATTATATTTTAATAAAGATATAATTAAGTTTAGACAGATGTGTGGTGTTTAAGGTGGGCTGCGGTGCGTGAATGGCCGACTTAGTACAAAGGGCTCCAATGAGGCGTGACTGCCACCTGCTGGTAATCTCGACCTTGGTACTCGATAATAATATGGAAAGAGCATCACAAACTACCTATCGCTGATTGTATATCCATTTTTGGCCCTTGAAATAAATATCGATGACAAGCATAGTGACAAAGATTTAATAACCCTAGAATAACTGTCGAAACTGCTTTAAAACTTTCAATAAATAGTGCAAAAGTCGCCGTGGTTGTAGTATTGCACTGATACATATATTTTTTTATTTTTTGCATTTTTCGTTAAAAGTGACATGTCATGGAAATTCACAAAATGTCTGTTATATTCTATGATATGGGAACAATACCACTAAAAACAAAACATAACATAACCTGATGAAACGAAATAAAAACAGTGCTGGTATCTTTCGATCTATTCAATATTTGCTTTAGGAAAATTTACCTTTTTTGATATAATTATGTATAAAATACTCTAGTTGTGCCATTTTTCTCCATCATTTGTAAATAGATTTAAAGAAATCTATTAGTATTTGAGGTAAAGAGCGTAGTTACGTGGTGGCCGATTTAGATCTGGATGAAATCCCCTTCAACTTTAAGAAAATACTGTTTTTTGTGCATTTTTCTCTTAAGATCAAATGTTGTTATTTGTTTATAGAAATTAAAGTCGATGTTTTGTAGCTTTAATGTGCTTACATTTTTGGTATGAGGGAAAAGCCGCTTCCACTTTAGTCAAACTACGCGTATCAAGAAGTTTCCGTTATTAATTAACGATCGGTTTATAATGGACAAAGCAGACAATAAAATGTTTGTATGTTTTAACTTGATCAATTAGAATATCGCCAACCAAAAGAAAAAAAACTTACGATTTTTAGAATTGCTCAAACATGTAATTTTATTTTGCAATAATTTAAAAGTTTTGTTAATTTTAAGTTTGGGTTTAACCCTGATTAAGTTGCTCGGTCTGATATAGGATTTTATTATCTCAAATATATATATAAGCCATATATTATAGCCATAAATTATAAAACTGTGAACTTACCGAATGCATGTTTTATGAATATAAAATTTGTTTTTTTTGGGATATGTTACAAAAATATGGAGATTTAAGTATTACATTTTTGTAAAAAAAATTGACATTTTGAAATGAAAATTTCCATTTAAAATCGATGACACAATAAGGTTTTAAAACATTTATACTTTTGAAAAATAATCAAATATTTTTATGAGATTAGCTTCAAATATGAAAAAAAAAGAATAAAATTGTTGAACGACTTAGTAATTATTTAATGTATTTATTATTAACTGAATAATTATTGCATCTGAGATTAGATTACTGAAACTGGATACTTTGTTTTAAATATTTGGTGCATCTGTCATCGCCATATTGAAGACTGATAATCCCGTCCATTCGATACAGACGGACGTAGATTTGCATATACCATTTATGGTAAAAAAATTACCATATGATTAGAAACTTACAATCAACAGAATATCATACTTACTTATTTGTAATAGAGTTTAATTTCAAATAGAAATAAATTGAGAATATTGATACTCATGATGATGCTGCTTTTATTCTATTTCATATTGATATTATAATTTTAAACTCTATTGGTTTGGAATAAAGTGAAAATTTGAATACAATTTAAAGAGTGGGAATCGTCAACCCTAAAATGGTTATGATAATTTTTTACCAGGGAATTATTTTTGCTATCATTTTTCAATAGCTCATTAAAGACTGAAGTTAAGCCGCGCGTAAGTGGCGTAGGTTAGGATTGCTTTGTGAATGAATGTTAAATGTGTTTGCGATATTGTGTGAAGACCGATTTTATGGCCTCTATTTGAATTTCGATGGGTATTTGAAGGGTTAATTTGCATGATTGTGATTTATGGTTTATTTTCACGACGCGGAATTGTTATCTAGAACATAATTATTTAAAAAATACGTTATTCTGTTATTTTTATTTACTGCAATCCCACTAATTTTACAAATGAAAAAATATGTTGTGTTGTTACAAATGAATGGATGTTTGTTGCTTTCTCACGAAAAAACTATTCAATGATTTTAGATGAAACTTTCAAGAATACAGTTTTTACCTAAATCTAAATAATACATAGGCTACAATTTATAAAAAATATACTTTAGAATGCGAGCTAGTTTTTTCATAAATGTTTCGCCTGGAGAGATGTTTGCTGTCTATAGATTTTATTATTCCTATTACTACTAAGACAGTGGTCGCTATTACTATACTTATTAGTTCATAGTGATCGATTTTATTATAATATTTTTAGTCTTCCACAAATGTGACACATCTCAATTTTTCAACTTTTCAGTGAGTTTAAATAAAGACATATTTTGCTATCCGGGATTTTATAGACACCAAAGACCCAAAAACTATGAAAAACTATCCAGTTCTTCTTGAGTTGTACTGTAATTAACCTAAATGTTTTCCCCGTGTTGGTCCGGGCTTCTTTGTAGAATAGACCATCTGCCTTCCTTGCCAGGCAGCTAATAAAAGGCGAGCATAGGCTCACCGTCACTAACACCGTGACATCTGACTAGGTGGTAGAGTTTAGCAGCGACTCGCCCGGATTGGTACCACCGCTTTACCTATTCCTACCGCTATAACGTCATGACGTGTTCCGGTTCGGAGAGTAGCCGGTAAACTTACTTTTGCTAGAGGCCTAACATCCCGGCCTCAGGTTGGCAACGCACCATCACCACCTTTGGTGTCTCTAGGCGTCGTGAATTTCTTAACATCAGGAAATCCGTCTGCTTGTTTGCCTTCCAATATCATAAAAAAAACTTTGTGTTATTGACTTAGGGTAGAGTAATCACAGAATGTATAGATTTGAAATGGCAACAGTACCTGATGTTTTAGGTATCTATAGACACTTATTATCTGTGAACAAATTAAGACGGTGTGCCAAGAGTCTCCG
>NJDC01000522.1:86315-96774 GCA_002245475.1 Calephelis virginiensis | reverse complement strand
GCCGCCATAACGTCATGACGTGTTTCGGTTCGGAGGGTAAGGTAGCCGGTAAACTTACTTTTGCTCGAGGCCTAACATCCCGGCCTCAGGTTGGCAATGCACCATCGCCACCTTTGGTGTCGTTAAGCGTCGTGAATTTCTTAACATCAGGAAATCCGTCTGCTTGTTTGCCTTCCAATATCATAAAAAAAAACTTTGTGTTATTGACTTAGGGTAGAGTAATCACAGAATGTATAGATTTGAAATGGCAACAGTGCCTGATGTTTTAGGTATCTATAGACACTTATTATCTGTGAACAAATTAAGACGGTGTGCCAAGAGTCTCCGAAACTGGCGTGTTTAAGTGAAAAGAATTATGATTGTGGAGGAAGCTAGGCAGGTCTCTCCGTCTAACCCATCAGGGACTTGGCGTGAAGATAAGTATGTATATTTGTATGTATAAATATTACTGGTTAGTTTTCCATGTTTATTATACTTACTTACAAATACATATATGTTACCCCATGATGGTCCGGTTCCTTTGCAGCATAGACCGTCTGCCTTCCAGCCAGGCAGTTTGTAAAAGGTGAGCTCGGATTGATACCACTGTCTTACCTATTCCAGCTGCCATAACGTCAGTGTTTGCCATTGACGTGTTTCGGTTCAGAGGATAAGGTAGCTGGTACATTTACTTTTGCTCGAAGTCTAACATCCCGGCCTCAGGTTGGCAACCCACCATTACGCCGTACCCCCGTACCGTATCGTACTGCACCGTACCGTATCCCCGTAGAGATAGGCATATATTATAAAACTTGCCCGGTTTAACAAAAACCACGTTTAAACAAAGGTACTTAAAGTCTCACAAAGGTGCCTTCTTAAAGTCTCACAATATGATAGATGGCATATCACTATCACTAACCGGACAATTATTTAGTCTTGGGCACCATGGCTTTAATCGAAAATTAAATAAAACACATTTTGAGTTGCTCAAGCCGCGAATCGAATTCAGAGGCAATGCCAGCACTGAACCACTAGACCACAGAGACGATGCAGTACTTCGCCTTTTACTCTCGACTTCTTCAGCGTGGAATAGTAACGATTTTATTAAAATCTTTCATCCTTCTCAAAGTACTTTTAAGGTTGATTTTTTAGGTAAAGTGATTTTTAATTTGTACTCGAGTCTTTAACTATATTCATATTAAATATTATTCACAATTATCTAGCAGTAGGTATAGCCGTGAAAGCAGACAGACTTTCGCATGTATATAATAACATTTGTGTGAAATTGGTTTACATTGGTTACAACATCGATACATCTATAATTTCATTTGTTAGGACCAAAACACATAAGCGCGTTGCAGCCGCTAAAATGTCGGTTTGCGTTGCGGCTTCATAGACGTGTCGTGACGTGTGACCATGGAGCATTATTGCTTATTGTTTCTTCTTTTTTTAAGCATTTGCCTTCACGTTAGTATTTTGCCATTAGTCAAGTAGAAATTTGCTTCAAATTTTAACAATTAATTATAATTAGTCATCAGTCATAAGTCGTCAGTTAGTCATGTCAGGCTCTTGGGTAAAGCGATGGCCTCATTACCCAAGCTCATATAATGAGGTTTGGCGGCAACGGAGAAATACACGATACGCTAATTTCTTCCTGATTATTTCATTTCTACACTTTCACTGAACGAAATTGTACAAAATGCCACCAAAATTGACTAATTTCACTCAATATCAACACGAAATTCAATAATTATGAAAAACCCTCGACCATCTTTTCTCTCGATGGCCCAAAACTCTTATTGCTTATTTGTTATTCAATAGAAATTTCTCTGTTTGAAATAAATAAATAGTGCCGCGACGACGCAGCACTCGATTTTAGCGGCGCGGCGCCGCAACACGGTTTTGTGTATCGGCCCTTACAGTGATGAATTTAAATAGGATGACTTTACCTATTCCCTGTGCAAAAACGTCATTGCTTGCCAATATCTTGTGTTGTTTTTGAAGATAGAATAAACTTACTTCCGAAGCCAGAAGGCTTATAAACTCAGTCGGGTAGTCTTAGAGATGGTAATTCGACAAAAAATCTTACGTGTCTACAGCATGTAATTCTTATCAGAAAATATATCTGCTTTTTTGACCCAACATACGTGACGAACTCTTCAAGTCCGGTGAGGTTGTAAAAACCGCGAGGCTGGCAACGTTAAAACCTTTAAAAAAAACATGAACATTACCGATTATTGACGAGCCTTAAGTTTGACTTCCGTCAAGTATAGGTATTTTTGAGATCAACCATTTTATGGATATATTAAATCATATGTATATAAATAAATCTTTGTTTCTATTGCAACAATTATTTCTGTACTTTTTTGTGTTAATTATTATCAGGATCCTTTCCTTCTTACGAAAAAAAAAGATAAAAGTTTAGCAAAACTTTAGAAAATTCAAATAAACAACATTCAAACTTAGCACAACTTAGCGTCTGTCGGATTAGCTTGTGTGTTTACAAATTCTACTTATTAATATTAATGACTACTATAAAAAACGCAAAAAGTTGACCAAAAATACATTTACTTCAACAAAAAAAATGTGCGAGTTTTTATGCATCATGAGTAACGAATGTGTTTGTCATAAATATCCTTATAACACACAACTAATTAGCTAAATCCAATTGTTCTTGCTAGAGCACATGCTAAAACTAAAACTAAAGTTGTGTTAGATCCTTTATTCTATTTGAAATAAGTCGAAATGACATCACAGTTAAAACCAAACGCATTCATCAAGCCGTCTGCTTTTTAATTATTGAAAAATATATTTGGTCAGTGTGCAGTGGTGCATGCCAATCGACTTCCGATCTTCGATACGCTGTCTTTCTTACACTTGGGTGATTTTGTATATCTGTCCCTGTTTTCAGTAATTAGTTTCTCATGTAAGAGCTTTTGTTTAGAATGACATGTGGCTGTGGGGACTAATTATTGCGGTCGGTTATCGACTTGATGTTATCGATAGTGATATGTTGCAGCACTATTTGTTACGTTGGGAATTAGTTCTTTTTTTGACTGAAAGTCTAGAGGAAATGGAAGTTACTGATTGGCTATCAGGAAACCTGTTATCTTATTTGTATATCTATATCTAGGTTAGTGATTCCCAATTAGCTTTTCTATAATTAACTTAGGGATGATTTTATCGATCATATTAAAAACCGAACTCATTAAAAATAAGTTCAGTGGTATATAACCCGTTAATAAATGCAAAGCAAGTGCAAGTGAATGCAAGTGAAATTAAAATTTGGCAAAATGCTTATCCATATCTCCTGAGGGATTTACTTACCACGTAAATCAGTTTAATAATAAAATATTTACAAGAATCAAAATTGGACTGTCGATTGACACTTTATTTTTTATTAGGTATTTTTAGTATTACTAAACAGTCAGATGACAAGAATTAGACATAGGAGTGGACGTCCTCCGGCTAATGACGATGATGATGATGAGACGCCATAGACACCAAAGATGTTAAATGTGCATTGCAAGCATTTAGCTGGGATGGTTCTTGTGCATAGTTATGAAAGTTTTTGAATGGCAACCTGTTATCTTCGTAGGTTGACAATACTAATTTGCTAAATTTGGAAAAAAACATTTTTTTCTTATTAGTTTTTGATTAATAGGGATTTACTAATCTAAAAAAAAGTATCTTCACGCCCATATCCCCGAAGAGGGAGGCAGAGGTACAACCGAGGCACCCACGACTAGCCGAAGACACTAAGTCCCACAATGTGATAGGTGACAAGCCTATCATCAACCGGGCACATTTCCAATTTTTTCCAAAACCAACATTTTTTTATTAGACAATTGGAAAAATCCAATTTTCTTTTTGTTGGCCGACCCGGGATTCGAACCCGGGACCTCATGCAGTCAAGTCCAACACCCGGACCGCTAGACCACAGAGGTGATAATCTAATCTAATGGAAAGAAAAGCGTATAAATACTACTGGATCCTCTATAAGAGGTATATTTTACATTATCAGACATACAACCAGTTGGATCTCCTGACAACGAGACAGCTTCATCCATAAATGTTAAATGTGTGTTGACTAAGCATTAAGTTCGGAGGGTTCTCTTAAGCGTCATCTTCCGTGCCCTTTGTTACTATTACCAGCAGCGTGGACTCTGGCTTACAACAGTAGAGGTTTTTACGCAGGCTTCCTCAAGGGCTCACCTAGAGGTTTTCAGGTTACGGTAGTAGCGGTAAACGTTGCAGTATACCTATATTGAAAGTGTTTGCTATTGCTATGTTTCAGTTTAAGGGTCGACTACGCCAAGCTAACTTACGCAAGTGTTAAACACTTAGACAGCACACCATAAACCTCTTTGATGTGTAACTTTGTTTTCCGGTTTATGAAAATTGCGAATTCGTAACGAATAATTAAAAATATGGATATTTTTTGTAAACAACTGTAATATTTAAACTACTGGCACCCTTTTATGCTAAATTCAAACACAATTAAATAAGTTAATATGTTAATTAGTATAGATTACCTCTTCAAACAGATAAATTTTGTTGTCTTGACCTTGATAACCAGCAATGTGTGTTATACAATAAAAACCATTCATTACGAACAGCAATTAACGAATCCAAATTCGCCTATAATATGTTATTGACCTTACAAAATATAGGGAATAATTGTTTTAGAAATACCAAATGAATTTCATCCTTATGTTTTGGTTGGGACAATTGATTTTTCAATCACATTAATTAGGAAGACAGTACAATTATGTTTATTTGAATTAGAAGCTTATGGCTAGAAGTATAAGGTCGTTTTTTGATATATGATACGCATCACTGATGCCCGTCATGCTTGGCCGTACACCTGCGAAGGTGGCCACAAATATATGAATGTAATGAGAGGTTGTGTGTTCGGTAAAGAAAGTGCGGTTTAGACCCGGAAGCTCGACAAAGGAACAGGAGACCACGGGCTATGATACCCATTGAACCATTCGATATCGGACTTCAAATACAAACGTAGAAAAACTACAACTTATATTTTCTCGTTTGCTTTTTGAATTAATTATTTGAATTTGGAATATATTCCAAAAAAATCGTTGCGATTGGATCAGTGTCCGATTGGCGATAGGTTTGCGATAAATGGGGATTGTGGGACGTGGTAAATTTGTATAATCTTATCAGGCTTAACGTCACTAACACCGTGACATCTGACTAGGAGGTAGAGTTTCACAGCGACTCTACCGGATTGGTACGACCGCCTTACCTATTCCTGCCGCTATAACGTCATGACGTGTTCCGGATTGTTTGGAGGGTAAGGTAGCCAGTAAACTAACTTTTGCTAGAGGTCTAACATCCCGGCCTCAGGTTGTCAACGCACCATTACCACCTCTGGTGTCGTTAAGCGTCATGAATTTCTTTCCATCAGGAAACCCGTCTGCTTGTTTGCCTTCCAATATCATAAAAAAAATAGTCGTGAATGTCCTAGTTGTACCTTGGCCTATCGTTTCGGAGATTTGGGTGTGAAGATACAATTTAATTTATCTTTACCTCGCTGTTTATACGTAAATAAGTTTTTTGTGTACTACATTTCAAGGATTAATCAAAAGTATTGTTTTTAATGTCTAATAAAATAATATGTTTTATGAGATTTACCTATACATATATTTACAAGAATACTATGTACTATGTTACAGTGATAACATAGTACATAGTATACTTGAAGCCCTACCTAGCTTTACACTGCCGGACAAACACCTATGATAACCCTCTTAAGTCAATCTATCTATTAAAAAAACCGCATCAAAATTCGTTACGTACTTAAGTAAAGTTAAATAGATAGTTAAAGCTTTAAATATTGCTTAGATCTAAAGATCTATATTTAAAGCCCGGTAAAGTTGTGAAAACCCCGAGATAGGCAACACATTATTTATTGTCAAAAAAAAGCATGTGTAAGGACAAGCAGTGTAAAGCGACTTTGTTTAATACTGTTTTCCTATATTTTCAACATTAAATCGCCTTTGTGATTTAGTTTAGTTAGTCCAGTATTGGCGTTACCAACATTAGGTCAAGGATTCGATCACAGGGTTGAGCAACTCAAAATTTACTATTCAATTTCTAACAAAATCAATGTGATAGTATCAGATAGGCGCCCGGTAGGCCTCCTATCACATTGTCAGATTAAACAGTACCTTCAGCTACTCGAAGATACCTTATTTATACTATCTATCTCCTCTTAACGACAGGTATAAAAATACTTACTAGAAATCAAGTTGCTTACGTACTGCAATATGTCAACAAATAATACAAAGTGTAGCAATAATGTCCAATGTATTATTCACTATCTGTTTGTATCGCCGGTCTCGTGCTGTTTTTTTTGTCACTTTGTGTGTGTGTGTCTTCGGCTAGTGGTGAGTGTCCCGATTCAACCGCGAACTTATCCAATCCCGGGTGATGTTGTTTTTATTAGGAAATTGAAGAAATACATCTTAAATTGCCCAATCTTGGAATTGAACCCAGGACCTCATAGGTATAATCGATGGCAACAGTAAAACGTTAGGCCACAGATAAATCTTAGGTAACTTGAATACTCGATTGTTCCACTAATTTTCTTTTATGATATTGGAAGGTAAACTTGCAGACGGATTTCCTGATGGTATGAAATGTACGCCAGCTAGAGATAGCAAAGGTGGTAATGGTGCGTTGCCAACCTGAGGCCGGGATGTTAGGGCTCGAGCAAAAGTTAGTTAACTACCTTATCCTTTAGACCGGAACACGTCAATGGCAAGCGCTGACGTTATGGCTACAGTGGTACCAATCCTGGCGAATCGTTACAACACTCTACCACCTAGCTACTAGCCACTAATGTCATCAGAGTGATATAGTCCTACAGTAGCCCGGATTGGTAGAAATACTCGACCAAATCTTGCTTCCATAACATACGTAAGGGCTCGTTATTGTCTTATTTGATTTGGAAGGCATGATAAACTGACTTACGCAAGGTGTTGACTACACATCATGGCTATTTTTGTCGTCAATGGGTGTGCGTAGTCTGGTGGTCCTTAGTTCGATATCTGTGTCTTACATCAAGTTACCCGATTTAACTGAATCGGGTTTAACTTATTCAAAACTTAGTCATAAGTGTCAAAAAAAGCCATTTTAAGGTTTCAGGTAAAGCAGTAGCCTCATTAATCAAGCTTATTTAAGGAGATTTGGTGGCAACGAGGAAATACGTGACACAATATTTTTTTATGATTATTTTATTTGTGCACTTTCACTGAATACAATTGTACAAAATGCCACCAAAATTGACTAATTTTACTCAATATTAACACGTAATTCAATAATTACGTAAAAACTATGACCACATTTTCTCTAAGTAGCGCCAAAACTCCACAAAGAACTTAATAGCATCTAACCAAATAGGTATTGAACGTTAAATCAAAAAAGTCCTTTTTATCTTTAGTTTCAAAGCCCTGATGATGCTGTAAAAAGTGAAACCGGTTGGCTAGAAAGTAACAGAAAGTGTTAAATAAAGTATACAGTGGATAGGTACAAGTGTTATCTCCAAAAAACGTGTATAATAGCATTTTTTAAAAATGGTTTTAAAGTGACGGTTATTAGTATTCACCATTTTGCGTAAGTGCTTATTTTATTTAAGGAGTCGTTAGCGAAGGCGCCCCGAAACCCCAAAGAACAGCTGCCGATGGTTGTACCTCATTAAACCGATCGCCCCGGTCTTGCTGTGATAAGGAGTGACGCATCGGTGGCTCCCCCTATTGAAATGGTATCAATTAAAACCAAATGTAATTTATTTTATGTAGATAACTGACTAGATTTTGAAGTATTGCTAGTCACTAGGTGGTAAAGCGCTGGACAGCAGCTTGAAGGGATGGTTATCCTATTACCTATTCTCGTCACCATAACCACATTTATAACATGTGTAAGGGATTCCCGCTGAGAAAAATTAAAAGAAATATGTATTATAATCTTGAGTTCTCAATATATCTAGGAGAATTGAATGTGTAAAATATTTGTGTATGTTTACAAAAAATTCGATGTTCGCGATGTAAAACGAGAAATAAAAATAACCTAGGAGTGTACAAAACTGGTCTCCATAAAATTAATAAATTCTTTTTGGGTCAATGTATACGTTGTTACAGAAGGCTGCCCAGTGTTATTAGAGATCTATCTTTAAATAAGTTTTAAAATATTTAATAACAAAATTATGTAAGTAAAGCTATTATAAAATCTCCGAATATTTGAAGACGAGCATGTTTGGGAATAGACGCCTTTGAATTTTTTTTCTAGTTACGATTAATTTTGAAAAATGACATGCCCGCTGAGATCCTTTCGATTAGTGTGTGGCCCAATTCCGATCCAGTCGTAGTTTATAAAAATGTTATATATACGACGAACACAAATACCACTTATGGTCCATGAGAATAAAGTTTTTCCTGATTCTGATTCATAGTTTCAGTGCTCGCCGTCACCACATTCCATGTTGGATGATAGAGTAACCGGTTGGTTCCACACATAGTCCAAGATCACTGTCAACAACAACAAATAAGGATTTGACTTCGTCAAGGGAATCGGCGATTTATTAAAAAAAAAAAGATTCCTTAAGGTTACCATCCCCAGCCACAAGATATAGTCTTACCAGCAATATCTGTGGTCTATAGGTGATGGTTGTCTCTTACCATTGGAGCTCTGTCAGTCTTATTGAAGATTATTAGTTTACTTGTTTTTTTTATGTTATAGGAAGGCACACAAGCAGACGGATTTCCTGATGGTAAGAAATTAACACCGCCTAGAGACACCAAAAATGGTAATGGTGCGTTGCCAACCTGAGGTCAGTATGTTAGGAATGAGCAAAAGTAAGTTTACCGGCTACCTTAGCCTCCGAACCGGAACACGTCATGACGTTGTGGCGGCAGGAATCGGTAAGGCGGTGGTACCAATCCGGGCGAGTCGCTGCGAAACACGACCACACTATGTGTTATTCTAATGTATACGTACTGATAAGATACGAGCTTAATTATTACTGTAAGGTTTCATATAAATCGGTTTAGTAGTTTTTTCATCTATCCTCGCAAACTTTCGCATTTGTCTATGCGAAATAATATGCGAATAAATGAATCCCCATTTCGCATGGTCATCGTATCACGCTTAAATGGATGGTCCAACTTTGGTAATATTTTTTTTGTTGTGTTACTTATTGACAGGAGAATGTTCTTATGAAGAGAAAAACATGGTAAATTTCAGAAAAAGTGGGAAACCTTTTCTTTAAAATTTTGACATACTAACTGGTGGTAGCTACGAATGAGAGATAGCTTTATTAATGTCAAGTGATACGAAATTTGTAAGGCCGGTTGGTAATATTATATTTTATAATATGTTTCTTCACTTAAACCACTGTTTTATGTTTTTAATCACTATGACTTTGTAACTAAAGATTAATAATGTTCCTTAATAAAATAATATTGATTTTCCAATAAAATACAATTGGCAACTTTCTATAACAATGCTAACAACTAAATACTAAACATTAAAATTAAAACGATTAAATCTTTAGTCGTGAGTCTTGACGATGGCAGTAAAAAATAAAACCGTTTCGCTTAAAACTAGCATAAACTATTCAATGAAGTGTTCTAAAAACGCACAATTATTATTATAAATGTGTATAAATAATACTTTTTCTGTCATTCAATTAATATTATATAGCGTGTTCCAAAGTTTTCTCTCTGGCAAAAACTGTTTCGGTACACCGGGTGCATTTCCAGACTTCGTCAACATTTAAAATAAAGCTTGCCCTTTCGTAGAAAGTAATTAATAGCGCCATTCACATGTTTTATTGTATTTTAAGTCTGGTGGTTGTGGGTTGTGTAAACACGAGGTATCACGCTAGCCGATGGCCGATACGTTAAAAGAAATTATGTACCTATATTAAATTCTCAACTGACTTTCTTATCGACATCGAAATATAGGTGTGAGTGGATGAAATTTACTTGATACTTGTAAATATGTTATTCAAATAAAATAAATTTCCGTTAAACAAATTAATCTGTCCCCAAAGGAAGTAAATTAAATTGTTGTATATTGGGTGTTAGACTACGATACTAAAATAAAAAATACGTACCTAAATGGATATTGGAAGATTTGCGTCTCCCTATTGAGTGGGGCTGCGTAGTGGGGATAACGAGATCTAGCGCCTCTAAGACATTGAAAGGCACCGCGTAAGTTTAGCTGGTAGGAGTTCCCCCAAAAGTGCCGTGTATTCTTGACAATTTCCGCAATTGCAAAAAAAGGCAGAATTAATATATTTTATGTTTGTATGCTATACAAATACAACAAACACAATTCTAGCTACAAAAAGTTTAATTTCATTCATAAAATGTGTATCCAAGAGGATTCAAATCTATTTATGTCTGGTTTTATGGATGATGTGTTTTATTTGTTATTATATTTTAAATACAATTAT
>NJDC01000522.1:49604-86039 GCA_002245475.1 Calephelis virginiensis | reverse complement strand
ATTAATATATTTTATGTTTGTATGCTATACAAATACAGTGTTTTATTAAAAAAAGTATGACCACGTATATAAAGATTGATTTGTTGAAACGAGTGAGAACGAGATTGGAATTTTAAAAAATAGCTTCTTAGAGGTTTAAAAAAAGCTCTACACTGGTTTTATATTTCCCAATCCCAAAAAAATTGAGATGACATTAGAAGAGTATTTGAATTTACCCCAACAAACACAATTCTAGCTACAAAAAGTTTAATTTCATTCATAAAATGTGTATCCAAGAGGATTCAAATCTATTTATGTCTGGTTTTATGGATGAAGTGTTTAATTTGTTATTATATTTTAAATACAATTATTTATGTCTATGTGTCGACAAAAGTAACTGACTCGAGTTCAATTCCCGACAAAGGCAGGCATTTGTATGACGATGTCTGTGTTTGCAAGTCTGAGTGTTTATTACGGTATCTAAGTATTTTTGTGTATTTGTATCGGCGACTAACACCGATAACACAATTATGTAATTGGTTTACTTTAAGGCTACATCCATTTATTAATAATGTATAAGGATACTTATTTATAATTATTATTTCAATAAATAAAATTTTAACATTTATTGATTCAAGTATCAAAATCAAGCAGTTTGTGTATGTGACACGTAGATATCGCATGCCACTAACAATCTAATTACTACCCGCGGGAATCGAACTCCGATCAGTAGGCCGATAGTGCCGATTACCGACGAAGGGCCGATTGACCCAAGCCCTCCGTCCCTTGACAGTTAAACGTGTTGTCAAATTCACCCTATCCATAAGTTTTCGAATTTTAATTGTGTTGTTCATTTATTACGTTTTTAATGTTACGTTCATGTTTTCTTGTTGATATTTTATATTATGACAGAGAACAAACATTTTTTTTGTTCTCTGTCATACTACGTCATCGTTACCTTCTATTGCCTTGCATTTCGCTCTAAATAGTAGCAAACTAGTAGAAAAAGTATTACAATAATCGATCAAGTCCTGTTAAAGACATAAGACTGTTTGCTTTATAATTTTTTTTAGAATCTCTAGGGGAGAGCAGCTGCCCCTCTTGCCCCCCCTTGGCGACGCCCTTGGACACATCATGTGTCATTGGTAAGTTGCTGTCTTGTAGCCGGGTTGTAAGACCTATTCTGCTAGTCTGCTGGCTATCCTACCCTTCGGACCGGAACTTGATACTTTCACTATGGCGGCAGGAATAGATAAGGATGCCTATCCAAGCAAGTTGCTGCACAGCACTTTTTCACCAGTGGTGTTGTTGGCAATAGCCCATTTAACCTATGCTTGCTTATTTGGAACTGGTAAGCTGGCAGATAGTTTGTTCTATCAGAGGACCTAGACCGAAAACAACTTATCTTAAAAAATACTTGCCGTCAAAACACATTGCTATATAGTACATTTATAGTGGCCGCCATAGAGTTGATTGATAGATAGCACTTATTCTTGAAGAGGACGCACTGAGGGCAAGCACTGGAGACAGCTTGAGCGTTTCGTTTAACGTTACGGGATTTAAATATAGGTATATTTCTTATTTTATAAAAATTGGCGTGCTGTAGCATTTAATTTTCTACAATTTTTTTTCATTCGAAACCGTTGAATTCTTTCACCATGGGTGAAGACTTCAGCATCATATGAATGTCATTGTAAATCGTCTCTTCGATTTCATAGGTACAGGGAAAAAAGTTCAGATTACGAATTATAGCCTTTGTGGTCGAAGGGTTCCGTTGTTAGACTTCACTTCATGAGGTCCCGGGTTCAATTCCCGGGTCGGGGAACAATAAGAAAATGTGTTCTATCCATATTCTAGTAAAAACAACGTTGCCCGGGATTGCATAGCTACCTGGTTAGCGTATGACCTATCACAATGCGGGATTAAGTGTTTTTGGTTTAATGTGATGCCTTGGTTGTATTTGTGCCTCGCATGTGTGTATTCAGGGATACCGGCGTGAAGATATTTAGAGTACTAATTTGACTTTAAACGAACTAGTGACAGCAAGTCGAAGTTACTGGGCTTATAGATAACTATCCAGCAGTTTGAGCAAAATTAAATTAGTCATTAGTTTAAAGCAGCCTTTCCCAAAGTGGGCGATAACGCCCGCCCCTTGTGGGCGCTGGAAGCCTAGAGGGGGGCGGTATAAATCTTGAAAAAAATGTTTTTTTTAAACTAGGCGCAACAAAATGTTATTGAGGTTATTGACAAGAAAAAAACGAGGGGGGGGGCGCTACAAAACAACTGATTTTCAAAGTGGGCGTTACATGAAATAAGTTTGGGAACCTCTGGTTTAAAGGTTGGTTCGTAATTTAGACCAAGATGCTTGCCAGGAAGTTTTTCACAGGAAAAAGTATAGGAATAAGTTACTAATAGTTTTAATATTATTTACATAAAATCACATTGTTATCTTACACCAATCAGACAGTAACATTTTGAATCATATTTATATAAAACTACAATTTTATTATACATCAATATTTTTAAGTTTGTTTTCTTTTCATACTACACACATTCTAGTAAGCCGATCAGTTTTTCCAATGTAAAATGTAGAAATAAGTAATGCTAGTGGCAACATCAATTTGTGTTTTTTTTATTTCGTGTATGTCAAAACGATATGAGACCACGTTTACTTATCATTTTTTTTTTATCACATTGGAGTAAACCGTTGCATTATCATTATACTAATACTAATTTTTACACTTCAATAACTTCACATTTTATAAATTAACTAGCGGCCCGCCCGGTTTCGCACGGATATAAAATATACATATAAACCTTCCTCTTTTAACATTTTATCTATTAAAAAAAACTGCATTAAAATCCGTTGCGTAGTTTGAAAGATTTAAGCATAAAAAGAGACATAGGGACAGAGAACTCGACTTTGTTTTATACTATGTAAATGTCTTAAAAATAGTTGGTCACTACATACAAATCTTTTTGAATTCAGCCGTCAAGTTGTTTGCGTTACAGTTTACAGAAAAGAGAAAATCGTTAATTTTACTTAGACCATACGCGAGGCATTTGTGACACGACTACAAGAAATCAAAGTCTTCCACCGGATCGGAACGCGGCCAGCGGTAAAAATATCAGACGAAAGAAACTTGACGGGCTTGTCTTTATTCCATATACAAATATAGTAGTAATGCATCATACATTATTATATGTGAGAGATTAGTTGGCGGAAAAAATAATCCCAATCACTCTTTTTTGTAAGGTACATATTTAGCAACTGTATAATAACATATTTATCTTATTTCAATTTGATACATTTTAAAATATATTTAAATGAAAAGTCTTTCATATAATTAAGAAGTTTATTGTAATAACATCAACATTTCCTCACGAAAAAACACACATTATTACGCACGTTATCTACGAAATCACATTTTATGCATTAGTCAGATTTTTGTGAAACATGACTATCATTCACTTCTATAGAATCACATTTTTTGCATGAAACAGATTTCATACAACCTGTGTTAACACATTGTTATAAAATCACATTTTGTACATCAATCAGATTTTTATAAAATTGATCATATCTTAATACACCATTTACATTTTCGTAAAATTACATTTGATTAGGTCGTCAAGTTATCGGGGTCGCGTAAATATTAAGACTAATAATTGCACTTCTATTAAATCACATTTATGCATCAATCAGATTTTTATAAAATCTGTCAAATCTTAATTTACCATTTATATTTCTTAATAATTAAGTCGTCAAGTTATCGGTGTCGCCTTGATAATATTAAGACCAATTGCACTCTATAAAATCACATTGTATACATCAATCAGATTTTCATTAAAATTGTCATAACTTATACCAATTGTGTTTCTGTAAAATTACATTGGGTAAAGACGTCGAGTTTTCGGCATCCCGTTGATCATATTTACACTTCTATAAAGTCACATTTTATACATTAATAATTTTTTTATAAAAACTGATTGTTACAATACACCAATCACATTAAATCAAGTAACTGGCAATAAATCAAGTCAAATTAGTATACTACTATGAAATCACATTTTAAGCATCAATCAGATTTTTATAAGAACTGATTGTCATAATATACAAATCATATTTCTATAAAATCACATTTTATACATCAGTCAGATTTTTATGAAATCTGATTGTCATAATATACCAATCACATTTCTATAAAATCACATTGGAGCAAGCCTTCGAGTTGTCTGCACCGCGGGTGGCGGGCAGTGCTGGTAATAATTAAATCGAAGAGGACAGAGAGACATTGCAGTCCGGGGGTGCACTCACAATTTACAGCCTTTACGCTATTTTCAATTAAAACCCTAATGGCTCACGGTCCGCCGATGCGCCGATTGTCTAATTGTACAACTATATAGAGCTGCTCTTCCCATCTAGAATTTAAGTGAACGTTTTCTCTGTTTGGCAACGACGTCGAAAACTATCAATCAAATTTTAATCGTTTGAAATATTTGATTGGTTAAGTACATAGAAATGTTAAGTTTATAATATTCACAGTTATATCAACTACGACAAATAAAAAATAATCGTAAAAACAATTACTAGCTCAAATATAACACAAATTTTAGATTATGGGAAAGAAAAAGTTGATACAAGTTACTTGGTTTTCAGTTTCAACTCCTTATTAATATAATTTATCCACTTATTAACATATATGGACTGAAGTTTACAAGGTCTAAGTTAATATTATAATCTGCATTACTGTGCAATAAAGACTTCAGTGGCGTAAACTTTGTTTTTTCCAAAAAAAACATTTTGAGTTGTCACTTTTTTGAACGGTTTTGAACACATCAGAGATCAGACAGACAAACCTCGGTACACGATGATTTAAAACATTACAAAGTGGCATGTCCGTGATCTGACAACTCTGAAATGTTTTTCTATCTCTTTTCTTTTTGTTTATTGGAAAAACAAAGCATGCACCTAAAATAAGTTTAGTGGATGCTCAGCTGAATTACCACCAATATCAACTTAAGACTTGGCGTACTTTAGTCTATGTGTATTAATAAGACATTAAAAGTGTAGTCACTTGGAAGTTTAACATCAGAATTAAAAATGAGACTGTTTTAAATTTTGATTTGTAGTAATATTATCCTTTTTTTTAATTAGTGTAATAAAACTATTACAAAAGCTAGTTGTAATTTGCTTTAGATACCGGAGATAAGCATCAAGATAAGGATCAAGATAAGCTGTACATACTCAATACCTGATTCTCTACATTCAAATTATAACTATTTTGTTCAAGATTTTTCGGGTCAAAATGTTTCTAGCATTTTTAACAAATTAGTCTAAGAGAAAGGAGATTCTTTATTGAATTGTTTAGAATTAATTGCTTTTTAAACGTAGCAGGTGTCCGATATTAGACGCAGATCACAAATATATAAATAAACGATTTGTACATATATAAAGTTACTCAACTCACTGGCCATGAAATTAAGAATATTAAAATAATTATGGATAATTTTTTTTATGATAGAGGAAGGCAAACAAGCAGACGGATTTCCTGATGGAAAGAAATTCACGCCGCCTAGAGACATCAAAGGTAGTAATGGTGCGTTGCCAACCTGAGGTCGGGATGTTAGGCCTCGAGCAAAAGTAAGTTTACCGGCTATCTTATCCTCCGAACCGGAACACGTCATGACGTTATGGCGGCAGGAACAGGTGAGGTGGTGGTACCAATCCGGGCGAGTCGCTGCGAGTTTTTTTTATTACGTATTAGCAGCTCTATAAAATCTACATCTCCGCGATAACCACACCCTTTGGAAAAACTTTCGTTTTAATCGTTTTACATTACGATCGCGTAATGTGCTAACTTTAACTCTCATTGTTATTGAAAATTTTCCAATATGCACGACCGGAATCGAAACTTTCCTCGTAATTATTATGTTTTAGCTTGTTTTAAGTGTTATTTCCAAATTGAATTTTATGGAGATGTTTTTACCGTTATGTAATTTGAGTTTTTGTTTTAAAATGTGTTCATTTGTTGTTAGTTTATTAATAGTAGGTTGATAATTCATAAATGTTTGACTTTTGACTCAAACGTAGTAATAATAATGTATGGCTCTTTATTTAGACGAGCTTGTTACTTATGATAATACACTAATAGTAAAATATGAAATTTTTAATATTCCTTGGTTTTTTGGTCAACCTTTTTGGTTACCTAAAATTTGTAATGACCTACGCTTCGTTTTATATTCATATTTTTTATAGTTTCAGGTATCTTTACGCCCGTCTCTCCAAAGCGCTAGGCAGAGGTACAATCAGGCCAATAATTATTTGCAGAAGGTTCTACTTAGTTACACAATATGATATACGGTATACCTATCACCAACCGGGTACGTCAAAGTTAACGTTGTTTTATTGTAAGGCACATGTTGCCTGCCCCGGGAATCAAACCAGGGACCTCATGAAGTCAAGGCAAGCACGAGACTACTAGACCACGAAGGAATATCTTTTATTACATGTAATGTGAAAAAAGTACATGCTGAGTGAGAAGACATTACTGCATACGGCTTGCTTAATTTTTGAGTAAAATTTAAAATTGCGTTCCTAACTCGCGTTATAGGAAACAGAACACTGCAATAGTTTGGCGACAGTTCGCCTGAATTTTTGCTACCGACTTATTTCTGTCGCCTTAACCTCAGTACCTCAGAAACGAACCATTTACTCTTTTTATGTCTACTGGCGACGTAAGATAACTTCTAATATCATAAAAAAACACACTATTAAATGTTGTTTTACAAGACAACAAAGACATGGCTCAGCTGATGGTCAGTGATAACCATGGCCTATATGCACCACAGATGTTGTAGGTGCATCGCTGTCTTGTGGCCGAGATGTTAGGCACATTGTGCAAGTCTACAGGTTACTCTACCTTTTTGTTTGTCATTAAGACTATGGGAATAGGTAAGACGATGAGTCCCTACCATGACCAGTTGCGGCACGGTACTGTACCACCAGTGGCTACTACAAATGTCTGCCTTTTCTTCGCCTTTGCCATTCCCAGTATGTATTTTTCATGTGACCAGTATTATTTTATAAGCGACAAACGATGCTTATAGACATCATAGATGTTACAGGAGTATCGCTGACCTGTGGTCAGGTTGGGCCTATTGTGTAAGAGCTACCTTTCCCTCTGAACCGGAACATAACAGAGTCAGAGACAGCATCCATCTCTACAGTGTCTACAGTGTTTAGGTCTACTCTAAATCATTAACAAGCATAGTGAAACGAAATATGTCAAGAACATATACAAAATGTACATGGCTGACGTTATTTGTATATAATTATAAAGGGCGAATCGCGTCGTCGCCTTACGTTTGAAATATTTTAGAGAAATCCTTCCGTCTCGGTATAATGAGTGTCATATTCGGATTGGACGGACAGCAAAAATAAATGTTAATTACTTCGATACTGTTGAAATAAAGAATTAAGGGATACAAAACAAAAAAAGGTAGTGAATAAGTACACGTATTTTGTAATGTTAAAATGAGAAAGTGCTTGCCCAGTTGTATCGGTCATTTGGAAAGAATGGCAGATGAAAGATTGACAAAACAGATAATGCAAATGTGGAGAGACATATTCGAGGAGACTTTGATATTCTATGACAAAATCCGAGTTCAACCATCCGAGACAAATTATATTATCCGAGTGTGGGGTCAAGATTTTCCGAAATTGGTGTATTTGTATGATAATAGTAATAAAAGAAGAGGAAGCTATATAGGTCTGCAAAAATCGTTTGACTTGGCACTCAATACATCCTGCCTGCGCTTCACATGAAGTTATGTTGGAGTAATTAGTTGAGTTATGCTGAATATTACCAGCGAACAGCGATGGAGTCGTCGCATACCGACGCCAATAAAATTCTGCATACGACCTTAACACAATTGTGAGCGTGGTCGATAAAGTCGTGATGATCTTTTTTGTTCAATATTTTTAAATGAAAAAACACTTGTATTATTTTACGTATTACATAATTTATTATTTTACAAAACAGCCTACCGATTTCGCTTATAACAGCACAATCAGAGATAAAACTTAAATTTGACATACTCCAAACAGCCAATAACATCCTTGGTTATCAATTTGACTGTATTTCTATTACGCGATCGCTAGACCAATAAACGTGGATTTTGATGTTTTTTGGGAAGGTAGCTCATTCATTCCAAGGTACCAGAAACCTTGTTCGCAATTATATGCAGTAAATGCCAACTCCATTTAAAATAGTAAATAGATATCAATCGCAATATCCCGACTTTCTTACATTTTCATAGTATTAGCATAACAGGAATTTCTTACAAAACCGGAAAACCAATTTAATAAGACCTGTAGGTTTATTCTTGAATCTCGATTCATGCAATATTAGAAATTGAAATCGAGTATGTAATTCTAGGTACTCTTTGAACACAATACTGATGAAATATCAAAAAAGAGTGTGTGTAAGAACGTAAGAAGTTATACTTCTTTGGCGTAACAATCCAAAAATACCAAATAAAAAGGTTTGCAACTAACTTTAGGGTGTTGCTTTTTTCTGTGGGTAGCAACTAACTTCAGTCTGATACATTTATCTGGCGGTGTGCGCGCGCATCGTAAAAATTCACTCTCATCATTTTTCCCAATCGCGCCAAAAGAAGTATAACTTCGAAAACTACTTAATAGTAAACAATACATTATTTTGTCGGATATAAATTATTTTATTTGCAATTAATTATTAATAATACGCTAGTACAGTGTTCAAAAGTACCTAAAATGACAAATACGATTCCAATTTCCAATTCGCATGATATCGAGATTCAAGAGTAACCCTACTATACTTTCGCAAGTTTCTCTACATTCACGATTTCAAGTTATTTGGTTACATTGACTATTGTTATGTATCTATTTTTAAACAAATGTATACATAGATAAGTAACAGTTGTTAAATCTAAAATGAAATGGGACCACCACATAATCATATTTTTTTTGAAAAAATAAATATCAAATTAGCGTCGCAATACATATTTGAATTCGATTTTTGCATTTTACTGCATTTAAACAGTTTTAATTAAAAGTAAGTAAGTATTTTCACGCCCATATCCCCGAAGATTTAGGCAGAGGCACAACCAGGGCACCCACGAATAGCCAAAGACACTAAGTCCCACAATATGATAGGTGGCAAGCATATCGCCAATAGGGCATACATCCAATCCCGGGCAACGTTATTTTTATCAGAAATTGAAATTACTTTTTTTCTAGTTTTTTAATTGCCCGACACAGGGATCAAACCCTAGACCTCGAGAAGTCAAATCGACGCTGGACCGCTAGACCTCAGTGCCGATTATATTATATACTTTTAATTAATTTATTTAATTATTATGTTATTTTGTAGACCGTACATGTCAACGCTACACATCCGACACATCCGAAGTGTAGCGACGTGTAAAATCTGCATTTCTTTGAGATGCACTTGTCCTCCCCCCTCCCCCCTCGACGCCTCTTAGATAAAGAGGGCTCTACTTTCGCGCGCTTTGAGGCACGACTCCTAGGAGTACCTAGCTGGTGGTGGGGGGTGTTTTGTTTTGTTATGATAGAGCGTTGGCACTACAATTGCTATTGTCTTTGTTTTTTAGTGATTCGACGCTTCACGCTGACGAGTTGATGGGTGTCCTTTGTGATTTTCCGCTTGATTTATAGCAGCTACTGAATAGCATGTACACATACGTACATGTAGCTATTGCCAGAACAGTCGCATAGGTTTTGTATTTGCTCTTGAATCACCCACACGTTTTAGGTATAACAAAATATAACAAATGACATAATAAAAAAATTGAAAATTTAGGATCTTGTGTTGTAACAAAATCTATTGTAGCTAAGAAACATTTTAATCGAGTTTCCTAAAAAACATCGTATCGGATTTGGTCCATCCGCTTACACATTCAGAGACAAGTCGAAATTATTACAGAGGGGTTTTGGAGTCTTGGGTTAAAAATATATTTTTTTAAATCTTTATTCACTTGAATCTATACTTGCTATCATCGGCACTTGGTGGAATTCCATTGTATATACACGTTTTTTGGAGATAACACTTGTACTTATCCTAAAAAGGATCCTTTTTATCTTTAGTTTCAAAGCTGTCAGTCAAGTTGTTCAAAATACAATTACGAATAAAATTTAGAAATTAAGGATCATTGCATTGTATGAAAAAAAAATTAATTCAAGTTCAAAAGTAAAAAAAATGAGTTTTACGCGATTTTCAGGGAAACGGTAAGTTTTATCGAAAAGTGCTCACTAATTTTAAGTCATCGCTAATTTCTTTTAACGAAAGTAATAGAAAAAGACAAAACGCTGTTAGTGCTGTCAGATTAGTCTATACACGACATTTTTACAGACGTTTGAAACCATCACGATTTGACATGTCCGTTCTAATCTGATGTGTCTAAAATGTTCTATCTCTTCCTCATTTGAAAAATATAGCATGTATCTAAAATAAGTTTAGTTTGTGAACAGCAGAATCACCGCCAATGTAGCGTAACTAGGAAATTTTAGGGGGAAATACCATTAATATTTACTAAGATTATGTTAATTTGACAAAAAAGTATTGGGGCTGAAACCCCATATTCCCGAAAAGGTAGGCAGAGGCACAACCAGGGCACCTATGACTAGCCGACGACACTTAGTCATTTTCTAATTTTTTTGTTGCCCGACCCGGGGATCGAACCCGTGACCTCAAGAAGATGTTCATTTGTCTATACTTGTATAGCATCAATACTTGCTATAGTCTGACTTTCTTAAGGTGGCAGATGAGGCATCGGGTTTTTCCGCTGAGTAGAGTAGATCATCTGCCTCTGTCAGGCAGCTCGTAAGAGGCGAGAACCGGTTAAAATATATGTCAGTCATCATTACCGACAAGACCACTTGTGGTAGAGCACTGTGCAGTATCTTGCCCGGGTAATGATCCACCGCTTTAACGATAGTTACCATCATAATACATTTGTGATGTTTCGGTTCGGAGGGCAGCCAGTAAGTAGAATTGCAGTATATGCCTAACTTCATGGCCTCAAAAAAGTGACGCACCTGTCACATCTTTGGTATCTAAAGGCCACTACTGTCGATTAACATCAAGAGAACCGTGTGTTTGATCGACGACGTTTCACATAAAAACCTGTAATATAAGTACCGAGTAGTACCTTATTGAAATCAACAGTATTATTAAAGGAATTCTGTACGTCACATATAAAGTAAAATGGAGAAATTCCACAATTATCACGCCTTTTGTAGGATAGATCGAGATGTCTATCCCTCCCCTTAGGCTACCACCCCAATATGGGAGATGGGAATGCTTTGAGAGTTTTATGAACTGTTACGCGGTTTCATAAATTACAAGTTTTTGAGATTCCCATGTAAATGTCTTTTCTATTTATAAAACTAGTCGCCTCTGTCTAGCGGTTCGATGTTATACTTGAGTCCATGAGGTCCTGGGTTCGATTTAAGTTACAAATTTGGGACCAAAAAAAAGTTTTTTTTAATGTTCTAATACAAAAGGCGTTGCCCGGAACTGGATAGGTATGTGCACGGCTGGCGAACTTGCCACCTATCACATTTTGTGACGTGTCTTTGTTTGTCCTAGTTTTTCCTCTTGTGGGTCGTCTGCTTTGGGATACGCTCGTGAAGATGCTTTGTTTTTCATAAAACGAATGTCGTTTTAGGACGCAACGACCCTATCACCTGCTGGTAGTAATTTACGTTACTGGATTATTTTATCTGTGCAATCAGGTAGGACTAGACATGTTGTGTAGAAGCTCGTCTGGATAGCGCCTTACTTTTTCCTGTCATCTATTTTATCAGTGTCTGCTTTGCATTGTGTTTGGTAACATGCCTAGGGTCTATAGGTGATGGTTGCCCCTTACCACCAGGAAAGCTGCTTCTTCGCTAACTTGTAACAAGAAATTCAATCTTAATTTGTTTAATATTTTAAATTCAATTTGTTTAATAAAATGAAAAAAAAAATCACCGTCAGCTATGGTTTTCTTACCACCAGGAGAGCTGCTTCTTCGCTAACTTGTAACAAGAAATTCAATCTTAATTTGTTTAATATTTTAAATCCAATTTGTTCAATAAAATTAAAAAAAATAACTGTATGTGCTCCCGGGTTTGAATCCCGGGTCGGCCAACAAAAAAAATTGGATTTTTCCAATTTTCTAATAAAATGTTGGTAGGGATTGGAAATGTGCCCGGTTGGCGATAGGCTTGCCACCTATCACATTGTGGGACTTAGTGTGTTCGGCTAGTCGTGGGTGCTTTGGTTGTACCTCTGCCTGAAGGGCGTGAAGATACTTTTTTTTTAAATACAAAAATCACCGTCAGCTATGGTTTTCTTACCACCACCTCTTACCACCTTCTTTCTTCTTACTTACAGAGCTGCTTCTTCGCTAACTTATAACAAGAAATTCAATCTTACTTTGTTTTAAATAAGAAATATGTACTTAAAAAATAAACGTCACGTACCGTCTTGCTACAAAAAAATTCAACGCTCGTTGAACAAACGTTTTACTTGACAGTGTCTAATATGGATTCTTAACCAATGATATGTTACACGTCATCCACGTGTTACATGTTATTGGTTGGATGTCAATTTAAATGGCGTTTAGCTAAACATTTTTTGTGGTAAGGGTGTTATTGTTTGTCAAATTGAATCTAAAGTTATTCATAATTTATGATACAGGTAGGTAGAAGAAGTAGGCGAAGAGGTATAGGCAGAGGTACAACCAAGGCACCCACGACTAGCCGAAGACACTAAGTCCCACATTGTGATAGGTGGCAAGCCTATCGCCAACCGGGCACATTTCCAATCCCAACCAACATTTTTTTTAATTTTTATGATACATATATTATTTTTAAAAAAGGCGGGTTTGTTTTAACACTTATAATTTGAGATCTGCTTGACCAATTTTCATGGTTTTTGATTTGTTGCATTTGTCTTCGCCCCGAATAGCAGAATGCACCTTGAAAACAATAAAAAGAAAAAAATATATATATGAAAGATGAATCGTCTATATTATATATAAAAGAAAGTCTTATTAGGCTAAAAATTGATTGAGAGGTAGTATAGAACCGGGAGAAGGACATGGAGTACATTTTATCCCTTACAACAGCGAGGAAACTAGGAAAAATGACATTTTAATTTTTCCCATACAAACTCAACGGGCGGAACGAAGTTCGCCGGAACAGTTAGTCAATATATGTTCGGGTTATTTTGAACCTGGCAATGAATGGCAAATGCTCACGCCCACTACCAGATATCAAATGTCTAATCTGGCAACTTCGCGCCATCTCTCACGGTAACAGCTGATTGTAAATGGACCTGCAAAATTAATCTAATTTAATCTCTTATCATATCGGGGTTCAATCACCCCGTTTTATACGACATATAATCATGTAATTACATTCTTCGGGCAAGCTGTACGGTTATTCGGACTACAAACAAAATATAAGTAAGTATAAAAACAAAATATATATATTTCCTATCCGATCATCTTATTCCTTGGTAAAGCTTTCACTGCGCGAGGTGATGAGGACATTGTAAGGTCAGTAACAACCTTTTATCAGACTAGGTCCAGTTCTAGTCACCACTGTAACCATCGTTCTCCGACAATATATATAAGAAATTTGTGTTAATTACACTATTGATGATATTGATGTCAGAGATTGCTCCGAAATGATAAGACCGCCTTATTTAACTTTAACTTAAAACTAAATGAAATAATTAGTGTATTTTTTTGCGCGTAATTAAGTGTAGGTATTCATTCATTTATTTTTTCATCTAACAAGTACAGTTTTTTCACTTACTTATTTACCATGACTCATTTTTAACCCTCAACAGAAACAGAAAAGTTTTACAACTTATAAGTTTGACGTGTGTGTGTCTGTGGTAATTATAATGCTTTAACAGATGGACTGAGTTTGACGCGGTTCTTAGCTACGTTACATGTAGGCTTTATTGAAAATGTTGAGTTTTATTATTATTGAAAGGCATTTTTTCATTTACTGTTTATAAACACAGTAGATTGCGTTTTAATTTTTGAATTGACGGGATCCGTGGATCTGTATTTGGAGTTGCGGGATCTTCCGGGTCAATGATTGCACGTAGGTATATGAATTATGATGAATGCCAGTTCCCGCTATGCAATATCAACATTTCTGTTTATAGCATAATGTAACATTATTTCTAATAGGTCAATACTTAATAAAAACTGTTTCTTAATCATTATTCAGATTATTCTTTACGTTGCCGGCACATTTAAAGACTTTCTAGACGGGGACACGCCTTCCTGTGTTTCAATCTCCTTATAATTATAATTTTTGAATTATTTTTAAATTTACGGTTCAGATGTATGCAAACCAGTGTTTATGGCCAATGTTATCGGAATATTGCCATTTAGTATACCTACTAGTTACCTAGACTAGAGTTTGTCATATACTCGTATAATTTTTGCATTTTGATTTTGGCAACTTTGGCGCTAATAGCTGTAACAAAATTGCAGCGAATGTCCACCAAAAAATAAAGTTGGAGGAGCGACAATTAGAATGTTACAATAGTAGGTGAGGACATTCAAGATGGGGACTTCAAATCAGTACAAAGAATAGCTCTCACTTTGTATTATAAACTAACGTATAGAGTATATTAACTAGAGGATTATAAACACTAGCTAGTTGTATACATTAGTTAGCATCCGTCTGGACATTAGATTTAATCCAAATTTAATGATAATCGGAAGACAGAGACAAAGTCCTTTACTTACCTCTGTTGGAAGGTATATTTACAACCGTCTCGAACCGGCTAAAGATGTTAATAATTTTGGGGTAAGATGAAGGCTGTCATAACTTGGTGGTAGAGTACAATATCTGGCCCGTATCTAAAGTAAAAGTAATGTGATATCACCGTCTTACCTTTTCCTGTCATCATAACATCAGTGCTTGCCACTTTCGTTTTTTGTATTGGAGAGTAGGGCAATCAATAGACTGGATGCCACACCAATATCTATCGTCTATGGTGCCTATAGGCGTCAGTTGTTTCTTATCTTTAGAAGGGTCACCTGCTGGCCATCATAAGAAAAACTGTGTAAATTATCTCCAGTTGTCTCGTAGTGGTCCTGTGTTGACGTTAACTACATGAAGTTCTGTTCTCGTGCTCCCGGTTCGAGCAATTAGAAATGTATTTCGTTTTCGTTTTTCGGGATTGGATAAGTTCCCGATAGGCGATAGGCTTTCCACCTTTTTTTCTAGAGCGAACAGCAAACAAGCACACGAGTGCTCACGATATCCTATTACATTGTAGGACTAAACCTTTGGACCTGCACCTACCTTTTCGGGGATATGGACGTAAAGGTACTAATTACGTACTAATTGCGAATTTTGGTAAATGTATTATATTTTTCATGCACACGTCATGCTAAAATTTTTGCATATGTATTAGCTAGTATAGAGTTATTTTGTAATTGTAATATTTTTATAAAATACAAAGAAACCCTGTAGAAAGGGGGATAGAATTATATCTCACTTTCATACACTCTATCCCACTAATATTATAAATGTGAACGTTTGTGAGAATGGATGGATGTTTGTCACAAACTTACAAACGTTACAGTGATATACTTTCTACATCAGAATAACATACAGGCTACAGTTTATAAAAAAACATAAATTGCGACGCGGGCAAAGCCGCGAGTGCAAGCAAGTTAAAGATTATAATAAGAAACATTAACATTATATTTCACATAAATCTTATATCTAGCACTTACTTCTAACGCGGCAACATAGTTCTACCAATCGAACGGAACGCGGTCAGAAAATAAAAATAGTAGGTATATTGCCCACCTGAAGCTGAGATCTTAAGCCTCTTTGTGTTAGTCTGGGTTCCTTTGCAGAATAGACCATCTGCCGTCCTGCCAGGCACCTCGTAAAAGGCGAGCATAGGCTTACCATCACTAACACCGTGACATCTGACTAGGTAGTATTCCTGACCTCCTAACCTCAGTGCTTGCCATTGACGTGTTCCAGTTCCGAGGTTAAGGTAACCGGTAAATTTATTTTTGCTCGAGGCCTAATATCCCGGCCTCAGGTTAGCAACGCACCTATATCACCTTTGGTGTCTATCGGCAGCGTGAATTTCTTACCATCAGGAAATCCGTTAGCTTGTTTTCCTGCCAATATCATAAAAAAGGTAATTTTGTAACTAACCATTCATGCAACCAGAACATGAAAATGCTAAGCACTGACATTCAGCGGCTTAGGTAAGGCGATCCGAAGCAAGGTGAAGGGAAAGGAATCCTCGTAAACTCAACCACGTAAACATGGTCAAGGTGTTAATTAAACCAATGATGCTAGCCTTTGTCTTGCTTATCTGCAGCCATGTATTCAAAACATGACAATATTAATCACTTATATTATCAACAACAAATTGGAAAATCTGCAAGACGTATATTTTGTTAAAACTTTGTTAAGACTCAGCAACCGTATAAGTCCTGAAGAATACGCAGTATTAAGTACTCGTATGTCGAACAAAAAAAATCACTCAAAGGATATAGAGAGAACTCATTACAGACAAATCCAAGGAAAGCAGTAGTTCCCATATAAAAATGTCAATACCGCGCACACATTGATGAGTCCTCGAAAAATACAAAACACGTTACACAGATGCAACACGCACACCAATGTAGTGTATGTAATTGAAGTTACGCACACAGATAGCGTTTTTAGTGTGAGTTTTTTCTTGAGCGCTGTGTGTGTTGGATGGGTGGGGAAACATACATTTTCAGGAAGGCTCCAGCGTCACAAGGCATCTTTCAGCGTCCCGAAGCCGCACACATCGCCGGCTATCGGCGAGGCGAAGAAGCAGAGAGATCGCACAGAGTAGACAACCTGTAGAGATTTATCATCTTATTAATAAATGTAGACTGAAATACTCGTGGCTTCAAGTTAATATCATTGTCTGTACTAGAGTCTAATACAGATTATAATCTTAACTTTAAACTTAAAGACGTTCTAGACGGTTATAGAAAGGCCTTCCAATAAAGGAAACCTTGGATGAAACTTTGTTCCATCTTCAAATTATTATTAAATTTAGATTAAATCTTCGGTCCAGATGGATGCAAACCAATGTTTACAGTGTTTTGAATAGTCTAGAACACCTTTTGTTCACTGTTTATGAATAAGATGGTAGAAGTCTTACTTTTAATATTATTATAATACTTATCATAAATAATTATAGATGTTTAAAAGTTACAATAATATAAAAAGTTGAATTCGCTTCGTGTCATCGCTCTGTCGATTAGTGCTACAATCAAAATGTGTCTTTTACAGTTTTTATAAAAAAACGCTAGAGAATGGTTAAGTTCGCGGTTGGGAATAGTTTTTTCACCTACGACATTGTAGGATTAAGTACCGTCGGCAACAAAACTTTCAACTTTTTTTTTGTCGTTAGTCAAAACTTTCCTGTATCTTATGTCCTGTTTATATAGTACTTTTAATTACTTATTTGATGATCACGATACTAACTAAAATCATTATTTGGTATACGATGGGGGTGAAGACATTGCCCGATTGCCAAATCTCACTTGTATCGTCAGTCATGACTATGTGATTATAACTACGTGCTGTAAAGCAAACAATGGTTCCACCTACCCATTCCCACCACTATAATCTCAGTGCTCGCAATTTTGCTGTTGCTTGCTGGAATTTCTGATAGGCAGCATGACACATTTTAACGTTTGGCATCACTACATAGTATAAAATAAAGTCGCTTCCTCTGTCCCTATATCATTTTGTCCTTCTGTATGCTTAAATATTTAAAATTACGCAAAAGATTTTAATGTGCTTTTTTCAATAGATAAAGTGACTAAAGAGGAAGGTTTTTCGGTATATATTCTACACCCGTACAAAGCCAAAGCGGGCCGCTAGTTTAACAATAAAACAGTCTAAAAGTAACCTACAACTGCAGTTATCTAATTTTAGGGATGTTTAGCGATCGCTTAAGGGTAAGTTTAAGTGCCTTATTTAAAACAAAGATTTAAAGTAAGTAAATAATATAGTCTGTACTACGGTCCAATAAAGACAATAGACCAAAGTACTTCAAGATTCACCTTTATTTTTACGTGTGGAAAATCCCCCCCGGACACCCAAACCGCTCTCGGGGGAGAACGGCGGGTTATGTCGGACTCAAACCGACTAAAAACCACACTATGACCAGGGCCGTCTTAGGCTGTGCTGGGTCCCGAGGGCACACAAAACCTTGGGGCCCTTTTGGAATAAAACTTTACAATATTTTTTTCACCATGATCTGCTTTATTATAGGATAATATATATTTGACAGTATGTCATTAATTATATTAGTATACTGCTAATATTTTTATGATTTCGACAATAGTTTCTTTCGAGATTTCTGTTGAGCAAAAACTTCTACTAAATCGTTAACTACAATGTTCTGAAGTTGTTAAAAAAACTTAGTGGAAAAGTTAAATTTGAGAGAAATATTCGATCTCTCGGGGCCCTCTGAGTATGGGGGCCCTGGGCACTGGCCCCGTGTGCCCTTATGGTAAAGACGGTATTGACTATGACCTTCCTGCCGTCCGGCAAGGAGCGAGATAGGGTCGCGTTGGCATTCACCATCTCGCTCCGCGGCTACGGCCCGGTCCTCACCTGGCCTCCTCCCGCGCTGACAGAGGAGCGACTCCGGCCATTGGAATTGCCCCCCAAGCGTGCGAGGCTGTGCTGGCCAGAGGAAGTCCCCCGACTCCCCCCGGCAGCCCCGCATCGGAAGCACTTTGAAGGCGGATGAACCACCTTCTGGCACCTCCGGTCCGCCGCCTGCGCCGGAGCGGGCCTGAGTTGGGATCGTTCTCCCGGGGCCGCTCCGCGGTCTCCTTTTGCGTCATTACTTCTTCGCAAAAGGACTTCAAGATTCACCTGGTATTATAGTCATTATTACACTGAGATACAGACTATGACATTAACTTGACTTTACTCACAGTTATACAGTATAAAATATCAATTAAAACCTTGGCGTATTTTAGTCTTTGTTTATTAATGAGACGAACAGTATTTAAAACGGAACATAACAAGGGTAACGACCGCTTAAACTTATGGATACATGAATAGGTAAGACGTTTTATCTAAACCTAGTCTAATAAGAGTAATAGATAAATATAATACATAGTTTTAATGGACGCTGAAAATTAGGTTTCGTTTAAAGTTTGTTTAATAAAATTGTGCGCTCTGTATTACAGCGAACTACACCGCCCACTATATCGTACTCCCAGATCACTAGGTGTGGGAGAAGGGTGGGGGGATGGTATTACGTATGTGTTCGGAAAAATGCCTTATGATCCCAGCTACCGTAGGCACCCGTTGGGTTTTAAGTTTCTCAGTAACAATGTTTGAATTGATCATTGTAATTCGTAATGTGACGAGTTGCCTAATTAGTGTAACAGTGTGATAAAGGTATCTTCACGCCCATATCCTCAAAGAGGTAGACAGAGGCTGATATAGAACCAAGGCACGCTTAGCTGATGGTATTTATACTCGTAATGTCATAGATGGTAGCCTATCAAAATTAAAAACACATTTTGTGTTACTCGACCATCGAATCGTCCTCGAGACCTCATGTAGTCAACAGCAACACCAAACCACTTTAGCAGTTTGGTCATGGTACATTTCATTCAGTGTGTATTTCGCCTAACAGAGACCTATACACTAAAACAGTAACTTCTACTTTCTCTAATAATACTGGTAACAAGAACGTTTTCGATACCCTGACCGTAATCGTTATAGGTAACTATAACATTTCTTTGAAAGTATCTTCACGCCCATATCCTCGAAGACTAATGCAGAGGTACAGCCAGTGCAATCGAACTCGGTTAGTCGAACCAAAGTTCAAAAGAAGTATATAAGAGCGATATGTAATGTTAATCTGACACATTCATGCAAACCACTTTTTAAGTCGCTCAACATTTTACCTATACCTTGTTTATATATTTTGGCAGTATGTGTATTTGTTAAAAAATACCATCATTTGTTTCAAACAAATGCTGAAGTGTTAGGGAATTCACATTTTAGAAATAGTGAAAAGTTGCATGTGCCTTGCCAAAGACTTAATATCTATAAAAATAATGTATATTGCATGTCCATTCGTGTATATCAATGTATATGTAATCAAATACCTGATAGTTTCATGTCATTGCCTCTAAAAAGATTTCGAGAAAAGCTTTTCGACTGGCTTTTAGATAAAACGTATTACATTGTAAATTACTTACTTGCAGAAAGGATTCATTGATAATATACATATATAAATATGAAATGTCTTGGTTGCCGAGGAGTTTGTTTCGCCTTTTCTTCTCCTGTCTGGCTAGGTTTGGAAAAGGTGGTAGTGTATGGTAGATAGGGTAAAACTCGATCGTTAAAATTTAGCAAATACTTGTAAATAAATTTCATTTCATTTCAAAGACACTAAGTCCCACAACGTGATAGTTGGCGAGCGTGTCGCCAATCGACACAAGATGTCCGATCCCGAGCAACATTTTTTTTCTATTTTACACTTATTTATTTATTTTACACTTTATTGTAAACGTAATAGAGAATTGACAGCGAGAAAATACAAATATAAATATTGTACAAAAGGCGAGCTTATCTCTAAGAAGACATATCTTATAGCTAACCTAAGGTAGAGAAAAAATACAAAATAAAAAGCGATAGGTAGACAGTGTACAAAGTTAAGATTAAAGAGATAAAAAAAAACTTAAAATTATAAACTCTTCTACATAAATACTTACTTCATACTAATATTCATTAGGAAATTAGAAAAAACCACGTTTTGCCCTTTGCACTGCCCGACCTAAGAATCAAACCCGAGACCTCATGAAGTCAAGTCCAACATCTGGACCGCTCGACCACAGGCGGCGTTTCTTTGAGACCAATGCAAAGAGTAAGAGTGATTGCAATCTTGTATGTCGTTTTAGAGATGACAAACGAGTATATGTACATATTCAGAAAGTTTTGTGTAGTGGCTACAAAGACATGATACTTATATACTTCCTTGTTATGACTTAGGAATGGACTTCTTTAGAGACAGTTTTGTAGTGTTCCGCCAATTGTACATGTAAGTACGCCATTATGAAATTCGGTGTCATCTTCTTCTTTTGGTACCATAGAGACTGCAGATTAGGTACTCAAACTCCATAGAACGCACCATGATTCTGTGATAACGCACGTGCATTTCTTATACGATAATTGTCTGCCAGTTAGACTCCAATCCCAAAAAACATATCCAAGATTAACTCCAAAGAGCTAAACTCCTTAAGAAGATTTTCGAACAAAAATGGCTTCATTAATAATAATGTAGACGCCATTAAAGAGGTTCTTTACAAAATGTTAATTCCGCCACTCGTTATTGGATACATGCTGAAAATACCTTTACACCTCACAAAGGACAAGAAGATCCACTAAATAACCCCTTTTGATAACGCGCTAGAGTTTTCCGCGCTGTACCAGGGAATACGTTGCATTTTAACAAGTTTAAAATACTTTATGCATAGACATTACGGGGAGCTTTCTGTACCGGCAAAATTTCATCCGATGTAAAATACCACCCGGCGGCAGCCAATAGCGTCGGCCAATTTGAATATAGAACGCGCGCTCAGAATTCATAACGGACACACAGAACTTAATGTTCCGTTCGAATTTTGAAATATCCTATAACTTGTCCGTTTGAAGAGAACGTGTCAATGTTTAAATTAAGAACACTTTTTCTATATTCGATGTTACAATTTTGTTCTTTTATTTTTTTTCTGCTATTAAGCCTAAATTCAGAAGAAAACCAATGTTTTCTGACAACAGATAATATAAAAGTAATAATTAATAATTATCCCAGGAAAAATAATACAAACTGAGTCTAACCCTTATAATATGCTAGTATTGCGGGTGTTGTATTAATGTTCGAATAAAACGTCAACGCTTATACTTGTCATGATCCAAGCTGGTTGATTGATCTATCGATATTTCCATTAACGTTTACGTGTTTTAGTAAATTAATTAACAATCTCTTTAAAATAAATGTTAGCGTCCAACCGAAACAGATTTTCAGCTGAATCCAAAACCGTAAGTTCGGCCTTGCTCACAGTGTTGGTTGAAATCGAACCGTAAAACCGAAAACTTATTTAGAATTTACATAACATACGAAAAACTTTGTGTTTTTAATAATACATTTAATGCACTTAATTTTCGTATACAACAAATATTTTAAATGAGTACGTACGTTTCTAATGGTGTTTTAGTGAACTGAGAATGGCCGAAAGTTTGGTTTAAAAAAACCTGTGTAGGCCAGACTGAGAATGGACGAAAGTTTGATTTGAAAAACCTGCTTAGGTCAGACTGAGAATGGTTTTGTTTCGGTTTCGACTGAAAAACGTGTTTACGACTCTAATAAATATATATCAGAATTATATTAATTAAGACTTTTAAGAAAAGTATTTTTCCTAATTACTAGGGAATGCAGCGAGCCATAAATTTTGATATAGTTCAATTCAGTAGAGTTAAGAAGAACTTATCCTCGCCTTTTTAAATAAAATCAAAGTGTACGCTCGCTGCGAGCTGTTTCTTTATGAGCTCCATAAAAATTGCTATATTTACGATCCGCTGCGTTCACTATTACCTCACTGCGCAATCTTAAGAGAAAATCTTTTTAAACAAATAGATTTTTATAGAAGAGGATTGAAAGTAAGCAGATCTGAAGTTAGATGTTTTCTCCATTTAGAACAGTTTTCACTTAGATAGTTTTTAGAATGTAGCGTATCTAATAAAACTTTGAGTTCCAAAGTTGCCTTCTGATGTCTCTCCATTAAAAAAATGTTTAACGGCCGCTTTGAAATAATTATATATCCTATTCTGAATATATTTTAATCATTATAAATCCCAAATTACGAGTACAAATCCGAGAAAGAGTGTGATTGAAAGAAAGTGTTGGTGTTAAATGAGAAAAGACATGCTCCGCTGGTTTGGACATGTGGAAAGAATGATAGATGAAAGATTGAAAAGCAGATCAACAATCCGAATGTGGATGGATATAGGTACCCAAGGAGACCTAGGTTGACATTCCACGCTCAAATCGATCGGTTGCGAAGAGTCTAAATCGTAATGTGGAGGAAGTCAGGCAGGTCTGTCAGAATCGTGAGGTTTGGCAGTCAATACTCTCTACCGAACCCGTAAGAGACTTGGCTTGGACTTGGTATAACAAATCCCCAATATACGAACTAAAAATCACCAAAATTTATGAAACATCAGAACAATACAATGTATCAAAATGTTTTGTATATGCTTGAATACTAACTTATAACGCAACATTTCTTCCACAGGACAGCGATGCAACTGAAACATCTGCTTTTTACTAAAAAAAACACTTGTTAAAAATTTGTTTTTTTAAACACTGTTTAAAATTGGATTCTCAGCCAATAAAATGCTGTCACGTCATCCACGTGTAGCATATTATTAGTTGGTTGTCAATTTTAGACAATATTCAAATACGCTTTATTTTTTTGTGGTACATCAGCTGTGTCTCACTATGGATGTGTATTACCATCTAAGGGAGATGTATGATTAATTGCCGTTTTTAATTTTTTGTTAGATTTCGAAGACTTAAATAATATCATTTACGGGTTGAGACACAATTAAATTAAATTTTGTCATGGTAATTGTCATACGAGAGTAAAAAGAGAATAGAATAAACGTTAAATACGATATAGTGAACTACCTATTTTTTTACGTTTAAGTAGCGAAAATATTTTAATTACTTTCGTATATCTTTTTTAAATCTAATTTGCAACATTCTTAAAGTTTTTAGAAATATGAATTTAAAAAGTAAAAGTGTATCAGCGTCGTTTTCGGTCTGGAGGGGAAGTTAGTGAAGGCTTGCACATGATAGATCTAACACACCGTACACAGGATAGCAAGGCACCTGTAACATCTATTGTTTTATATCATTAGGAAAGCCGTATGTTTGTCAACTTTTTTTTCTCACATCGAGAAAGAATTGCATGTGTACAATTGCAGTACTTGCCAATAATATTCCGATCTTGTGTAAGTTTGTCTATAACCAGGCAGAAACATGACAGTAGAGAGCACTGTTTTTATAGCTGCAGAAATAGGGACACACCCAGACGAGTCTTCTCAAAACTTTACCACCTAGATTGGCAACTGTACAAGTGATCGATATCATACAATTTTTTTAATAGGTAACGTTAATGCTTGTCTCCTCATGTTTTGCTCTAGCAGAAAAGGCAGCCTGCCAACTTAGGTACATGTTGAATTTAGACTTTAAAAATAACCCTAGGATAAGTGAACATAACAAAAACAACCATCTATTAATTGTTTGCTATGGTATACTACTCCTATAAAAATGTTTTAAACAATTTGCTTAAAATATTCAGTCATCAGTGGTAAAAAATTCTCTGTGCATCACTATTACATATAATATATGATATCAAAAGTTTTATAGAGTGTTCCACATTTGTCGATAAAATGTATAATTTAAATATTTTCTATCTGACGATATTTTTAGTAATTACTAGATTCGAGTGTAATAAAGCAAACAACAGACATCAAAACAGTCATTTTGATACTATACTTGCCACCTCCTTACTATAGGAAAAACAATTAAAGTTTTCAAATAAGCAATCAAAATAAATATACAATACAATATCTCTTTATTGTGCATCAAATATAGAGAAATTACAAATACATCAAAAAACTTAAACTAAGAAGATACATCTACATTCAAAACGTAGAAGTAGCCAATAATTTAAAACCTTGTTTACTTTTGTTATAGCTATCATTATTTTAATTAACTTCAAAAGAAGTAATCGAAATAAACAAGTTAGAGAATGTAATGTTATTGACGTGCTTGTTTAAAAAATCCCGTCAAAATTGTATCAAATCTAATAGGACGTGTTTTTAAACAAAAAGGCAAGCTGTATCTTTCGGTGATTTCGGTGTAAATGTTTACGTCCATAGAGTTTTCTTTTGTACTCTAACTAACTCTAACTCTACTCTATGTTTGCATAGACACATGTCCCATACTTTCTAATATGTATGCCTAATTCCAATATGAGTTGAACTCTTATGTACGATATACCCCCGTTATAAACTTTGTACAAACCAACTTTCTGAAAGGTTTTGTTGAGAGTAATCTGTTTAAGAGATAATCATAATTCTCCGTATAGAATATCTTTTCGGTTATAACGATACATTGTTAACGTACTTTTACGTAAATTAACAGTAAAGGAAAAAGCGACTAAAACCTTAGTATAGAAAATTGCAAATTGGCGTAAATACAATAAAAAAGTTTATCGATATCGGTATTTAAGGTCCAAGCACTAGGAAAGCAATGTTTCACCGGCATCGAGTGGAACCGACGTGCCGTATATCGAGCGTATTCCAACTTCAACCGAACCTCATATACTGCCTTCTTATATACATCGAGACTCGTAAATTTAGATAAATACGAGTATATTGGTGTCTTCCTATTTATATTATAAATCGTGGTGGAATTTTTACCAGATGGTAATTTTGCAATGATTCTGGCACTTCTTCTTTCCTCTTCCTGTTCTCATATAAAAGATCTTTTCAGTCATGTTACAGTTTGGAATACTACTCCATTTTAGATGGTAATTTCACAAATGTATATCTGGCGTATGCCATGGGATCTAACAATTTTTCTTATTTCCTAGAAGACCTATGTAGAATTCCTGACCTATTTAATATTACCTATTCCAGCCGCCATAACGTCAGAGCTTACCGTTGACGTGTTCCGGTTGGAGGGTAAGGTAGCCGGTAAACTTACTTTTTCTTGAGTCGTAACATCCCGGTCTCAGGCTGGCAACGCATCATTGCCACCTTTGGTGCCTCTAGGTGGCGTGAATTTCTTACCATCAGGAAATGCGTTTGTTTGTTGGCTTTGCGATATCATAAAAAAAAATAAGTCCAACACTGGACTACTAGACCGCATATGCGATTAGGATAGGTGAGGGAGGATAAAGAAGCCGGTAATCAGTAAAAGAGGCTTAAAATCCTAGACGAGGTCGTCGTCGCATACCCTCAGCGTCGTCATGTTGCTAGGTCGACTTTAAAGGTTATATGCAGAGTTTTTGCTTAAATTGCGAATGTAGATTGATGTAGGTACCCGGGGAAACCAAGGTTGACATTCCACGATCAGATTACTCGGCTTTTATCCGAGAGTGGTGACAAAAGTCTCCGAAACCGGGATGTTTGTATGAAAAGGGTAATGAACGTGAAGGAAGCTTGGTTTGTCAGGATCGTGAAGTCTGGCACTCGATACTCTCTGCCTTATGCCGTAAGGGACTTGGTGTGAAGATATGTATGTATGTTTTGCTTACTATTAAGAGTCCATAATCCAAACAATTTTTTTTGCATCATTGAAAGCATAATCTTTACCCAACCTGATGGAAAATGAAGAAAGGGTCAAAGGTGGAATCATACTAAAAGTGCATTTTAATTTTTCTAAGGACTTTTGAATTGAAATGCTCCGGCTATATCTTCTTAGGCAGAGACCGTCCATCGAGTATTGCCGTTCCATACCGGAAAATTGACAGAAAAAGTTGAATACCTTGAGTCTGTGGTCTAGTGGTCCAGTGTTCGATATTGACGTCATGAAGTTTCAGACTTGATGCTTGAGTTCGAAAAAAAATGTTTTTCAATTTTGTTATAAAAACGACATTTCCTAGGATTAGATGACCCGATTTGCTTTTAGCGCAATACGGGACTTATTATTTTCGGCTACCCGTGAATGCTCTGGTTTTACCTTTACCTACCTCACCAGCTAATTTAAAAAAGTATCTTTACGCCCATATCCCTGAAATATAAGGCAGAGGGACATCTAGTACACCCACGACTAGCCGAAGACACTAAGTCCCACAAATGCGATAGGTGACAAGCCTATCGCCAACCAGAAACATATGCAATCCCGCTTATCAAATCAAAGCTAATTTGATGTTACAAATATGCATGGATAGCGATGATTACGATCAGGGATGCTCGACCATATCGATTGATATAGTAATAGACCCCTTAATAGTGATAATGTGCAATACTGGGACTGTGCTAGCCAACGGTGGGAGGTTATCATTTGTCTCGCAGTAACGAGATATCATTCCAAGCCACTGAACAGCGACTATCTGCGTGAAAACGGCGACACAAACCGATTTAATATTGACGCTACTGAGTTTTGACAGGTTTGATTTTTTTATGATTAAGATAAATAAGAGATGGGTCTGATTGTAAGAAATACTTCCCTGACAGATTAAGTAAGTGAATGGTGCGTTACTAACCCCCAAACGTCTTGCAGTGGGTTTTTACTAGGACATGACATTCGCACATACTAATGTTTTTGCAGACAGAAAATTTAAAGCATTGGTATCTATCTCAAGTCCTTGTAGAAATGATTTATCTAGCCTAAAAAAATATCCCACCACAAGTTACACAAACTTAATCTAACCCCAAAGTAAGCAAATTATATGCTTGTGTTATGGGTGTTAGTCAACGATTCTAATACATAGAAATACTTAAATAGATATAGAAATGCAGACATCTAAATGTTTATTACACAAATGCTTGTCCCCGTCGGGAATTGAACTCGAGCCTGGCGGTTGGTCGATGTAGTTAGGCGTGTACGCTAAATTTAAAGAAGTATCATCATGCCCGTATCCTCGAAGAGGTAGGTAGAGGTACAACCGTGGCACACACGACTAACCGAATACACCAATGTGAAGGTGGCAAGCCTGTTACCAACCGGGCACAAATCCAATACCGGGCAACATTATTTTTGTTAGGAAATTGAAAAAAACACATTTTCTTTTGGCTGACCTATCCAGGCATCAAACTTAAGACCTCCTGAATGCATAAATAAGTAGAAAGTTAAACTTACCGCCTAAAAGCATTCTATAAGAGTTAACTTAAGTGTAACATAAAATGCAATACATATTTTTAGAGAAAAAAAACGCATAGACTAATAAGTCCGAAATAACAAAAAGTTTTAATTGTCTGGCACATACTGTAATTTAGTTATTCTTACATGTGCTAAAAAAACAAAACCCAGATACGTCCATGCTCTTCGAAGCCGCGGACGCGAGGTTGGAAAAATATTTTTCCATTTTAAATAAGTACACGGAAAAGCGCATATATTTGCCTTATCTAGAGGTGGTTAAATATTAGTTAGGTTGTGAACAGTGAACGGTATTGCGTAGTTTTTTTTATTAATGGCCAGTGTTGATGAGAATGTTCGCTTGATTCAAGCGGACTTTTTTATCCACCTTTTTTGTCTGGATCGGAATATGAATCGGGATTCATTTCAATTTATTAAAAACACTGAAAGGATGATATTTACTTTTAATTTGTGTAGTGTTATTTTATATTTCAAATGCTTTTATTTAAATGGGTTGAATTTTTAAAATTTTGTTTTGATACCGAACTTTTTGAAAGTGTAATTAAAAGTATGTTATAAATATATAACCTGTCTAGTGGTCTGGTGTTGGCGTTGATAGAGGTCCCTAATTCGATTTCTAATTCAAATCCATTTTTCCAATTTTTAATAAAAACAGCGTTGGCTGGTTGGTGATAGGTTGGCCACATTATATCACTACATTAAGTTTGGCTAAACATGGGTGATCTAGTGGCACCTCGGCTTACCTCAGCTTGGATAGGGGCGTGAAGATACATCTGTCCTTCCTTGAATTCTAATTGGAATATGACAATGTCTAGCTGCTGTAATGGTAGAAGGAAGGCCGGAAGGAAGGTGGAAGGAACACCAAGCCAACATTTCATTGGACTCTAAAGAAAAGCTAAAACTCAACCGATTTTAAAGAAACTTATATTGTAGTCAAGGGTGATACCTATATCTTTTTGGCTTGACCGTGCCTTTTAACCTGTTTTTTTAAGACAAAGAAGCATTAGTATAGTCTTAGTATTAATAGCATTGTGCTACTAATACATTTTTTTACTATTGCGTGATTAAAACATACCCATGTCATAACCCAATAACATACCATACCTACTAGTTGATCCGATAGATGTCCGGTTTCACATATGAATATTAAACTCTTATTTTTTAAGGTTTCTCTAAAGTAAAATTTTTTGATGCAAGAATGTTTTCTTGATAATTTTTACGCAAAAAAGAATTAACGAATTCGCTCACGCGTGATACGATGACCAACTGAAATAGATATTCATTTTGGTATTTAAATATACCTACAAAGATATAAATAGACTAATATATAATAAGAATATTATAAGACTAAAAAAGTATCAAGCAATAGTTACGTAATAAATAATCGATATCTACGCTTCAGGACGGAAATACCTACTGAAGGCGTTTTCAGCACACAGATATTCAAATGTCGAACGTGGTGTATCGGTTCGAGTATGCGCATTGCTGCCCAATCGCGCGGAACCAATCAACCAATCACAATACAGCGTTCGCACTCGATACCACAGCTGCCAGTAAACCGTGACCCGTACGTGCAGTACATTTCATTTTAACTCTTACAAATACAGTATACTTACGCTTGTGATAGGGGTCAATAGATTTTGGTGTTTGGAAAATGAACGTTCGATCTACCATTGGCCATCGTCATGTTTTACGTCACGTAGATTTCCTCGTTTTTTCGCGTATGTAAGAGTACGTTTACGGGATTGGAACGTTTTTATATAATACAGGTTGTGGTAATTTTAATAGACTGTTTTCTATGCAATTATTACATTTTTTTTATAAAAGTAGATATTTTATAAGTTCAAGTACATGGCTCTCCTGACGAAAGAAAATTGTGACCTTTAGACACTAGAAGTTTTTTTTATGATATTGGAAGGCAAACAAGCAGACGGATTTCCTGATGGTAAGAAATTCACGACGCCTAGAGACACCAAAGGTGGTAATGGTGCGTTGCCAACCTGAGGCCGGGATGTTAGGCCTCGAGCAAAAATAAGTTTTCCGGCTACCTTAACCTCCAAACCGGAACACGTCATATCTATAGATAACCTTATGAAATTCTCACATACGTCCAAGACAATAAACCTAGTAATATTATAAATGCGAAAATATTTATGTTTGTTTGTTACACCTACACGCAAAAACCGCTGAACAGATTTTGGTGAAATTTTTCACACACGTAGAGGGTAACTTGGACTAACACATAGGACAATTTTCATACCAAAAAATGTTTCTAGAGGACTATCAACCGTTCTGTTAGTTCGTACATATTTTCAAAAAGCATAACTCTCTTTTTTTATAATCGAGCTATAAAAATACGCTAGAAAATCATAATAAAATGTTCCAGAGTCTGATTCACTACGTTATTGCTAACGTAATAGGAGATCTAGTTAGTTTCGCTGTGGAAATTGAAATTCCATTAAGAAGATTGCTTTTTAGAGCGCAGGGTGGGGGTGGAGGGGGGGGATAATCACCGTACGTGTGACACGGGATAATATTGAGTTGTTGCACGGATGCGAAGTAATTGAAAATTGCATCTTCTACGCCATTTTATCCACACATGACCTAATTTTTAGACTAACAACAGGTTGAGTTTATTTAAACACAATGCAGACCGCTAATTTTCTGAACTCGGATCTTCTGTGTAGCTTCTGCTTCTTTAACTTGCATCTTGTAAGAATGGTTAAATAGGGCATTACCAAAAGAGTATTGGTGCTCGAGTTGCCCGGGTTGGCATCTACAAAGTTACTTCTTCCTGCTGCCATTATGACTCTGTTTGAGCCCAAAGGACAGGGTAGTCTTTAGACTTGCACAATAGGAATAAAAAAATAACATGCTGGAAACCGGACAGCGATGCACCTGTATATGATGTCTTTTGGTCAAGGTTGTCTCTTACCATCAGGAGAACCATGCGCTTGTTTGGTGACTTATCACAGAAAAAACCTTTACAAAACTGTGATGTGATGCGATGTGCTGGCTTAGAACTATTTCGATTGCATCAGCTTTCAACCAAACAGTCTGCATCGAAATCTGTCCATCCGTTAAAAAGTTATGATACCACAGATAGACACACACACACACACACACGTCAAACTTATAACATTTTTTCCGTTGAGGCTTTGAAGAAGCCCGACAGCAACACTAACTTACACAACATCTAAAATGCAGGTGTAACCTTAGGCAACAGTCAGTATCAAAACTAGTGAAGAAAATGGAGAAATCCGAGAAGTGCTTAATATTGGCGCAAGGCGGGGTGCAAAAAGAAAAATCTATCAGAGCTGTGAAGGCGACAGCTGGGTGGAAGGGGGTGGGAATATTCCAGACGCTAGTGTGCTCCATCTTACATAGTTTAATAGGTAACGCCTTCTTATATTGATATCTTTTAAAGGTTTTTCCACAAACGAACATCCCACGCGACTTATTATGTTTTAACACTGCTAAGCTTTTCACTGGAATATTTTGAAAGATCGAAACATACAGGGAATGTTTGTTTTTTTATATCCTAGAATACCCACGTGTCAAATCACCGGATTCTTACCGTTTTATAATAAAAAATACTCATGTTTAACTAAACACTGTCTACTTTAGATTACAATGACATTCAGCCAATAGCGTGTTACACGTTTGTAATGTGGCGGCATGTTATTGTTTAAGAATCGAATTTTAAACAGTGTTTAGTAAAACATGAGTTTAACAAGTGTTTAATTTTGTTGTTGTAAGATGTTTAGTACTCTTTCTCTCTCTCTCTCTCTCTCTCTCTCTCTCTCTCTCTCTCTCTGATTATGTCCATTGCAAATACAACATAACTTCGAAATAGTTTTTCCGGACTGGTCCATGTAAAGAATGGATACATTTCTCGTCTGGCGAGTATTTGGTAAACCAACGAGACCATTGGTTTTTTTTTATGATATTGGAAGGCAAACAAGCAGACGGATTTCCTGCTGGAAAGAAATTCACGCCGCTTAGCGACACCAAAGGTGGTAATGGTGCGTTGCCAACCTGAGGTCGGGATGTTGGGCCTAGAGCAAAAGTAAGTTTACCGGCTACCTTACTCTCCGAACCGGAACACGTAATGACGTTATGGCGGCAGGAATAGGTAAGGCGGTGGTACCAATCTGGGCGAGTCGCTGCGAAACTCTACCACCTAGTCGGATGTCACGGTGTTAATGATGGTAAGCTTATGCTCGCCTTTTACGAGATGCGTGGCAAGGAAGGCAGATGGTCTATTCTGCAAAGGAGCCCGATAAAATCAGCTTCAAAACCTATCCGTATCCGTTATGTAGCTAAAAACTATCCCGACTGCTGACCAACGCTCAACACATAATGCTGGTTTTGTTACATCTAGTTTTAAAACAAAACATTTAAATTTGAAACGTTAATAAATTAATTCATTAGTTGTATTACCTTATTATGTTCTTAGATTAAACTCCTCTGTGGTTTAGAAGTCTGGTGTTGCGGTTGATTACATGAGGTCCCATGATCGATTCCAGGGTCGGGCAATTTAATAGTGTTTCTCATTTTTGCTCAGTGTTCTCAGTTTGCCACTAACACATTGTGTTATTAAAGCACCTTCGGTTAAACATGGGTGCTCTGGTTTTACCTCTGCCTTCTTCTGCGTGGATAAGGGCGTGAAAATAACAAGCAAGCTCGTTTGATGGTAAGAGACATCCATCGTCTATAGATACCAAAGAGTTTATGGCCGCAAGTGCAAGTCTACAGGCTATTTTAAATTTCGTCACCAAATATAATGGCGAGCACTAATGCTATTACAGCAAGAAGTCATCGGTTCCAATCCAGATGAGCTGCTCTCCATCACTCTACCAGATGATAATAGGCTACCACTGATGAATTTCTAATCTGAATAGGTACATCTAATATTTATGAGTTTTAGCCGAGCTTATTTTTTAATCTTAACTTTTGATATAACTTTTTTATGATAAGTTAGTTTTTTTGTGCCTTTATACGAAATGAAAACCTAAGCAACCATTCAAGCAGAATTCACATAATCTTACGCAATGTTTAAGGAAATGCTTAATTATGATAAGAGCGAAAAACTCTCTTTTTTACTAACAATGTACTAACATACAATTTTTCGAGTATCATATAAATTGTTGACATTAGGGAGTTTTGATTTAAGTAACAAAAAAAATGTTAAAATTAGATATATTATAGACGAAAATTAGATTTTAATAGATAATGTACAAAATCATTGAATTAATTCATCTTACATTGATGGCTTCCAAGAAATAACGTTACAAATATAGTTCGCACTTCGATCCGTGTCCGACGGTGCGGTTAGTTAGTTATGGATAGCATGGGACGGACTAAGCTGAAAATCCAAGCTAATTACTTAAAAACGAGTTCAATTTTTTTTTTCTTTATAATGCATTGCACTTAAATTAAATTTTATTTTATTTGCGAATCTATTAATGATATGGAGTTTTAAAACAATTAATATTTTAGTATTAATTTCAAATTAGTTGGAAAAGCGAATTCCCTTACATTACCACCACCAACATCAATTAAGGTAAAAATACTGCAAAAGAATGATGTAGTAAAATATTGAACTGAAAAAGGCACTAAGTAAGAATACATTGATCATTATTTTAAATTTTTATATTAAAACAGAAGTAAGTAAAGGAATTTGTAATGAAAACAATATTATAACTTAAAGCATAAATGTAGTAATAAACTAAAAAAAAATGTGGAAAAATACATTAAATAAAATTAAATGACGTCAAAGGACAATAACCAAACTCTTTAATTTCTTTAATATTATGGGCAATTAAAATAAACAGCAAAATAATTAAGAAATATTAGCTTTAAAAAATACTTATCGTAGACATGCGCTTAAGTTATGTATACATTTTTACAATTAAAAGCAATATCGAAGCGTCATTTAATTTTTAAACGTACTTAACGTTAACCCAAAAACTATATAAACCAAAACCCCTTCAAATAAAACATATTTTAAGTTATGTATATATAGGTACATTAAAGAAAAAACCGATTTAAAAAATCACTGGATTGGATTGGATCTGGATTATGTACTTGGAATTAGTTTAAGCTTTTTTCAACTGGATCGTGTTCCATACTAGATGTCAGGACAGAAGGTGGTTTTGTGCAAATGATCTAAACTCTCGAATTTATACCCACCAATTATATCTATCTGGGCGTCTTTTTTTTGAGATGATTAATGTGTTGCTTCCCTAATTATTCTAACAACTTCAACTACAACTGTGGCATCTTTTTTTCTATCTCTTGAGAGACCCTGCTTTTACAATTTTTTGTAACATTTTGTTTCGCTTATTGAATTTATTTTGGTATTATTTGGTACAATATTTAATTTCTGAATTTCGAAAGAAATTGAGTTGCATCTAAACCAGAACTTTTTTTTAAACTTGGACTTTCAGTAAAGGTTTTTTAAACTTTGTAAGCAATTGGTACGTTGATTGTGGTAGAGCTGGGTGACGACTTGTCGCTATTGGTATGATCATATCACTTAATTCTACCATCACATCATAAATGGACGCCATAGTCATGTCCCAGTTTGAACTTAAGATTAGAATATCATCTGGCATTTTAAGTGTTTATTTGTCTACAATGAGGTACTTACTTTAAAAAAAAATTGTGCATTTCAGTTAATTTCATGTAAATGGATATTTTTTTCAGTTAATAAAAAAGCTTTTTGGGATTTGTATTTGTATTCGAAAAATCAAGAAAACAGATGTGTAGATTATAAAAAATACTAGAAATAAGCTTCTTCTACAGCCACTGAAGGTGGTAAAATTTGTTGACAACTAAATTTGGTAAAAACGAGTTTTTAACATAAGATTGTGTTTCTTGCATGAATATTTTTACTGATTACTATGATGAGTACTCCAATCAATGATGTAGATGTAGGCGATGCGGTAACACCGATGCGGATGAGTTGTTAAAAATCTCTACTAATTAGTTACAAGCCACTACCAAAATCTAGAAAAAAAAAACAAAAAAAATGAGATCAAAAGCTGGCTTTTACGAATGTTCACTTAAGAATGTGGCATCAGTGAGACTAGTCAACGTTTAATAGAGATATTAAAAAATGGAAAAAAAAGATTATACATCTTTAGAGTCCTGCCCTGGTTAGGTCACGTCATGAAAGCATTCCTGTGACATTAAGCCAACGTTCATTTTCATAGATTTATCGACGCGATGGAACTTATGAAAGGTGCTCAAACTTATGAATTGATAATGATAATTAAGAAGAGAATAGATTATTATTCTATTTCGCATACACCTCGTAACGGTACCTTGTAAAGCCTCTATATTATTCTAAAATCTACCATAAATTTAAGGGAAAAAAATATGCATATCACCATAACGCCAGTGCTCGCTATTGTCATTGTCTACGCAGGAGACTGAGATAACCGGTTAACTTACAGTCGTGGCCTTTAAATGGTGACACAACAGCATGAATAAATAAATAAACTCTTAAATGTGTACTATCAAATTTACAAATAAAATTTATTATGTTTAAATATAATCAATAACATAAACTTATGGTTTTTACTACACTAAAGATGTTCTGATTGCCTAACAAAGCGATGCATCATAAGTAGCTATAGGCGTCGTTTGTTAGGTTCCATAATGATAGCCGCCTCTTCGTTCCTAAAGTTTTAGGAACAAACTTAAAGCAACAAGTATAAATTTTTTTCTAAGTCGCATTTTTCGAAAATCATAGTCGAAACTTAATAAAAAAGATTTCGAGTACCAATGTTTGAACACCGCTGACAAATGCCAATTGCGAGCGAAACCGAAGTGTGTGTATTTGTGTCGTGCACCTGCGCGACCACAAATCATCTCGTGCAGAGATATCGCGATCTCTGCCGATGCATCATCAATTTACATTTGAAACGTAAATATAGGAACACACTAGTTTTTATACTTTTTTTAACCGACTCGGATTATTAAGGAGGAGGTTCTCAATACAACTCTGTATTTTTTTTGTATGTTTTATTACTCGATTAATAGGCCAATATCCAATCTATTTTGATGGTTCTTATTTAGGTTGATGATCATGATTCCAAGGTTGTCCCATATTAATTTTATTACGATCCGACTAGTGGTTTTTATCTTATTAAATCAGGCGTTACTTTGCGGAAATCTATTATAATAGATGTAAAATAAGCCTTTATTTTGCTGATTTCGCGTAAGCAGTGTAACTGTTGTGGCAAATAATCCTCCAAACGACACAGAATGTGACAAGCCTAACTGACGTTTCCACCACCCACCTCCGTGACCAGAACACGAATATAGGAAGAGCTCGGGAAACAATATAAATTGTCACGTTCTTTACATGTGACAACCCTACCTAAAGTTCCCACCTCCTACCTCCGCGACCAGATCA
>NJDC01000522.1:39094-49553 GCA_002245475.1 Calephelis virginiensis | reverse complement strand
GATTTCCTGATGTTAAGAAATTCACGCCGCCTAGAGACACCAAAGGTGGTAATGGTGCGTTGCCAACCTGAGGCCGGGATGTTAGGCCTCGAGCAAAAGTAAGTTTACCCTTAATATAGCACTTTTCCTTAAAACTATAATTATGAAACAACAATTTAATAGTAAACGGAATCTTCATCGCTATTTAAAACGAATACATTGGGATTTTCCTCTACCTGTGGCAAAAATACTTTTTTTTACAATTGTACATCAACTACGTCTTCTTTTTTCATTTCTGTAAATTTGAGATTATCTTTAGATTTCACTTTCCTGTAATAAGAAATCGTGTAAAGCTGTCTATATCTGCTAATATATCTTCTAATGCCTCCATAACATTAGCTACATTTTTTAAACCACACTTTCTTTTCAACCACAACTTCGCTCGTCTTCACTAATTTTGTTAACGCATTGTTTAAGCTAGTCAGAATTCTATGTTTCTAATAACAATGAGCTTCAAATAATGAAAAATAACCCTTGACAAAACCTACATGTAATAAGCTAAGAACCATCTCGATTTTGTTTCTAAACAAAACATTCGCATCATAATTGGTCCATCCATCCTTTTAAAAGTTATAACGCCACTGTGTCAGTCGCGTTATACCTTTTAAAATGGACCAATGGATGTGTGTGTACACACGGCCACGTTAAATTTATACCCTCTTTTTTGCGTCGGGATTAAAAAGAAATAATAAAATTTGTATAGTAACTTCTTAAATACATAATAAATAAATAAACTGACAAACAGACGAGTGGATAAACAATTATTACTAGTTCCAAAACTCTATACATAATTTACAACATAAACTGTACTTAAAGGAATTATATTTTGTAGCTGACTATACAGACATGAATTACTTTATAGTAGAGAAAACTTATATTTTTGGAGGTCACAAACCAAAAGCAGCTGACTATTGCATCACCAAAATGACCTTCTGACAAAATACTGTCATCAGATAAAAAGTTACACAATTTCAACTTAAAGTTATGTCTCTATCAATCCTAATATTTGTATATTTAGTGCATATAGCACCTTTTCATATATGCGTATACACCTGTCCTAACTATTGTCAGCTGCTGCTTTATTATCCTGATTAAATGCATTAAACATGTTAATTAATAATAAAATATAATATTCTAATGCTATTTTATGAATATTAATAAAATAATGTAATATTTGTATATCTATGTTCATGTGAATTAAAAACGGAATATTTAGCCCAGTTCCCCAGTATCAATACATATTTTTTTGGTTTGTTTGTTGGTTAATTATTTAAGATAATCATTGAATTGTTAAAGTCTCATGTCAGTCAGTCTCAGTCAATACTGATTATATATTATTAATTTTAGGTGGACTCATGTTACCACATTTCATTTTTTTAATTTAAGTAGATTTACTTATTCAATTAGATTTTATTAGCTGTTTGTCCACGACTTCGTCAGCGTACTCGTATAATCGTAACGATTTTCATACAAACTTTAACCCATTTTGTAGTTCTTTGTGATTTAATATTAAAAAAACTTATCCTGTGTTTGGATTTAGATCTTTAGGTATAATATAATAAAAGTATTTAAAATGACATACTCGATTCCAATTTCCAATATTACATGAATCGAGGTTCAATAGTAACCCTACAGGAAATCCATTCGTTGTTTGTTCCCTGTCATAAAAATGTACTAGCAAGAACTAATGAACACAAACTCCGGAAAACTGATGTTATTTTAATACCACCACGACCATACAGCGTATCGGAATTGCGCTAAAATTATATCTAAAACAATGGAACCTGATGCTCATTCATTGGAAGTCTCCACATCTACATAAAAATAAATAAAAATGGAGTGTCTGTTTGTAATATTAAAATAACCGCTTTTTACTACATATGAGCACATATGTATATTGACTACATACGAGCACATATGTTCACGGCAAGTCCCTTACAAGGTAGGTGGAGAGTATTGAGTGTCAAACTCCACGATCCTGGCAGACCTACCAGGCTTCCTCCACATTTATTGCCATTTCATAAAAACACGTTTCAGACACTCTTCAAACTTTTGGATAACACTGCATGTGAATGTAGGTACGGTAAATATACCAAAAATAACATTTTTTACAGTTTTTGTCAATTCTAACTAATTTTTAAAACGGCTGGACTGATATGGAGGAGATTTTTTCAACAGGTAGTAGTAGCAGTAAGTGGTATTTTAAGGGGAAAGTTATATAAGTTAAATTAAAATAATCCAATAACGAAAAAAAAGGTAAATAATTAATTTGTTAAATGTCTAGCGAGTGGAGTAGCGGGCACTATTAGTTCTTGAATAAAAACTTAAGTATATCCGATAATTTTTGTTTTTATCACAAAAGCATAAAGAAAATAGAACAATTAGCGTGTTTGAGAATATTTTGAAATCCTATTACAATGTTATAAGGTCGATATTTATTTCGACATATGCATGTGAAGTTGTTAAATCTCCGATTGCTACCGAATAGGCGACAATGCGTTTATGTAAATGGTTAGTATTTTTTTCCAGCAGCTTGTGGTGAAACGGCAGTGTGAAATGGGATTTTAAATGATTTCTGATTTGTGTGTGTGTAATCACTAACAATTGTTTGGTTGTTATAGTTATCGTTCATGGAAAGCGGGGAAAGTTTGATTTGAAGACGAAAAATCGTTGGTACTAGGGATTGCAATCCGGTCCGGCGGATCCGGCAATCCGGTAATTATAAAGTGGTGGATTATATATCAGCTGGTCACACAAATATGAAAAAATATATATGTGTTCAGTGATTTCTTTCCAAACGAAAATTTATGAGATGATAGTTTATGTATTGTTTTTAATAAATAAATAAGTCAACTGGCTATATCTAGGTGGTATTTTTTTTCAGGAGGAAATGACGTACTTAAAGTTATTAAACATTACATTTAATGTGCAAACTGAAACGTATAATTTTATGGCAATGTTTCGATTAAATATTTTTTTTTATGTGAATTTTACGATTCTTAAGAATAGAAATTTTTCCCAGTGTTGGTCCGGGCTCCTTTGTAGAATAGACCCTCTGCCTTCATGTGCCAGGCAGCTCGTAAAAGGCGAGCATAGGCTTGCCGTCACTAGTACCGTGACATCTGACTAGGTAGTAGAGTTTCGCAGCGACTCACCCGGATTAGTACCACCGCCTTACCTATTCCTGTCGTCATAACGTCTTGACGTGTTCCGGTTAGGAGGGTAAGGTAGCCGGTAAACTCATTGCTCGAGGCCTAATATCCCGCCCTCTGGTTGGCAACGCACCATTACCACCTTTGGTGTCTCTAGGCGGCGAGAATTTCTTACCATCAGGAAATCCGTCTGCTTGTTTGCCTTCCAATGTCATAAAAAAAGAAGTAAATAAATATTTTGCTCATTAAATCAAATATTTTAATATTAATATTTTTTCAATATTTAAATTAATTATGTTTAAGATGTAATACAAAAAGTTTATATAATTATAAATTTTGATTTGATCAATTTTTTAATCGAGAACAAATGATAAAAAAAAATCTTTTATTAGGTGCGTGGGCGGCTACCAATGCTTAACCCACCCTGAGAGCTGCAGCTGACGTTTACTACGCTTCATAATGCGACTCTCTGAGGCATTGTACGAATTATCGAATGAGAGGAAATAATTGACGAAAATTAGCGCCTGGCTTACGTAATAAGATCTACAGTTACTTAATGGCGATTAGGCCAGCCAGTGTTGAGGCAGAAAGGGGTTTTTCTGCTGCAGGTAATATTTGTAGTGCCACCAGAAACAGACTAGGAGACAGTAAAATCAACGCTATATGTTTTGTTAGATCATTTTTTTAGGCACACAAATAATATTCACTTGCATTTTGCATTGCAAAAATTAAAGTATTGTGTTTTATTGTTTTTTTAGGATTAAAAACTGAAGTTGATTTTATAAGTACAAATTTAAAAGACTGTTGTGTTAAGTCTGTGTTGATTATTAATAAAAGTTTAATAGTGTGAAAAGTTACTTCATTATTTAGAATAGTTTTATAATTTCATTTAGTACAAATAGTACCAATACGTGTCTTACTTTTCTTTTTCCGATGGAACCGTCTGGGTCCGGTTGGATTAGCGTCAATCCGGTGAAATCCGGCCGGTTTGAAAATGATACCGGATTGCAATCCCTAGTTGGTACATCAGATAAATCACTGCATCTTATGAAATGTTAATTGAAATAAGAAATTTCCGCATGTTGATCTGGTTCCTCTATGTTAAATAGACTATTTGCCGTCCTGCCTGGTAGCTCCTAAAAGGGAGGGAAAGGCGAAAAGGATCTTTTCCAAAAAGACTTTTGGTGGTAGAGTAGTATCTTCTCGCTCATATCCTCTGAATGGTAGGCAGAGGCAAACCAGGGCACCCACGACTAGCTGAAGACGTTAACATCCGTATTCAAGAGGCTTTCTTGGCTAAGTAATAGTTCAGTTCTAAGTATTGTTCATGAATTGGAGGGCTTGACGTAAGAAACGCATAGCTAAATGTCGTACTTCGCACAGCGTTTTTACATTATTTATCCAAGTAAGCTTCTTGAATACGGGTGTAAGTCCCACAATATAAGTGGCAAGCCTATCGCCAACTGGGCACATATCCAAACCCGAGCAACGTTTTTTTATTAGGAAATTGAAAGAAAACACATTTCCTTTTTGTTGCCCAACCCGGGATTCGAACCTGGGACCTTATGAAGTCAATTCCAACACCGGAATCGCTAGGCCACAGAGGTGGTAGAGTACTGTGCAGGAACTTGCTGGATAGGGATCCGCCGCCTTACATATTCCTGCCGTCATAAAGACTATGTCATATTCCGGTCTGGTAGCCGGTATACTTGCATAGTCAGCCTTCATAAAAAAGAGTTTTTATAGTTGTTAATATATATGAAATATAAATGAAAACTCCCAAAATATATAATTTAAGTATGTAGCTAAATTGGTGTGTTCATTATTTTTTTTACTTTATTTTTAACTTTTTTCTATTTTGTATCTGATACCTTTTTAAATGAAGTCCATCACCGAACTGCCAGACGTTAGAGGCGAAATTTTTATAAAAAACACAATTTGGTGAAACTGTCTCAACATCTGTAGCGTAGTTTAGGATCTAGTGAAGATAAGTAAGCAGATGGGATGAATTTTAGTCCCCGACGGAAAAAAGAGTTATCAGTTTGAAGCGCGCGCGCGCGCGCCCACGTTTGTGTGTGTGTGTGTGTGTGTGTGTGTGTGTGTGTGCGGATTTTTTGAAAGCTGACGTGATCGAGACGTATCAAGAGTTTTTATTAATTTTAATTTATATGGATTAGTAATATTAAGTAGTATTTTTGTTAAATCTTAAAGTTTTTCTAAAAGATAGAAATTGCTATTCAAATAGGACAAAATCGAGTTGCGTGAATCTAAGTATTTTCCGTAGCCGTTCAGACATGATATCGCATTATTAGACGTTTTATTTAATGGCGAATGGAAGCGAGGGTACCTAAACAATGCTAGGAAATGCTCACGCGCCGCTGAGTTCGTAGATCGATCTATTGGTGATCTAAACATTGTATATATTATCTTTCTACATCTTTACAAAGAGTAATTTAAATACCGCTCCGATGAAGCCTCTGATAGTAAAACTTAATGGGATGCTTCACCAGTCATTAAGGACGTGATCATCTGTTGTGAACTTGATGATTACGAAAATACGATAGTTTGTATGTTTGTTTGTTTGTTACTTCTTTACGCAAAAAGTGTTTAACCTATTTACATGAAAGTTAGTGCATGCATAGAGGGTAACTTGAATTAATACATAGCCCGGGCAAAGCCGCGGGCCACAGCTAGTAGGATATAAGGGAAAGGGAATGGAAGGAAAAGGGTAGCCAATGTTATGGTTATTGGGTTGGCAACTAATTTTTTTGTGTCTGCAGAGATATGTGATTTTACCACCACCCTTCATAATAATAACTCATTTCTTCATTTTTTACCGGCTCCAAAAAAGAAAAAAATTCTCAATTTTATTTTTTTGCATATTTGTTTTGCGATTACTTTGGCAATTGCGAACCGATTTTGATGGTCTTAGAAGAATAGGTCATGGATCTAATGTGATAAAATAGGAGGTTGTCGATAAAATTTATATGAGACCATTTCGGAATCATTTGCTATCTTAGGCTAAAAAAAATAACAAATTGCGATGAGGTATCTAATGGTACCTACAGTTGGATTCAGGGATTCAGTTTTTGCAGTTTTTCTAAGATTCATTTATCTATAAAAAAGAAGAGCGCAAAAAAAAATTATATCTAGTTTTCATAACTTGTAAACCTGAATTTAAATTTAAAAACCTGAAGTCAAAAACAAAAGAACCGCATTTTTTTTTATCAACACGGTTTAATGATTTTTCGAAATGTAGTTAATGAATTTGAGCTGGTCCCATGTAAATTTTATAAAATCCGACTTGATGGATTTTGAGTTCCTCGTCGACATTATTGTCCTTGCACCATTTTAGAACAATGTTTTTCCAAAAAAAAAAAGACAAACATGTGTCCGTTGCAGCAAGTAATAGCTTAGCAAATGGAAAATAATATTCAGTCTAATATATTACCTCTTCCGCTTAGGAATCGATTAAAGAGTGATTGATTTGGTGTATCGTATATCTTACTCAAGAATATTCCTAGAGAAATATTTGGAGCATTGTCTCCAAGCTTCGGCTATATTCAAAAAGTTGACATATTCAAATAGCACAGACTATAAATATTCTCAAAATACCTCAAATACTTAAAGAGCATGATGTCAAGGAAGTGCAAGCTGAAGAATTTATGTTGGGAAAGACGCATTATTCTTGGTAACATTAAAATCTGAGGATAAGTATAAACAACACGCTTGCTGTTGTCCGCGGTTTCACTACGTTTGACAAAATATAAACCAGCTTTACTACAATTGCGATAGCGTCAGTGCTCGCCATTGTTGTATTCCGTGTACGACGGTAACGTAGCCAGTAGACTGAACACGTGGCTTAAGATTATGTCCACAAATAACCTTTTATTTATGAATGGCTAATTTGTTGCTAATCGCGAGGTTTTAACAACTTCACCGGGATATGCTTAAGCTATAATATGATCTATGGTGTCTATAGTCCACGGCTGTCTTTTTTTATTATATTCGGAGGTAAACAAGCAGACGGATTTCCTGGTGGTAAGAAGCTCACGTCGCCTAGAGATACCAAAGGTGGTAATGGTGCGTTGCTGACCTGAGGGTGTGATGTAAGGCCTCAAGCAACAGTAAGCTTATCGGTTACCTTATCTCCAACCGCAACACGTCAACGGCAAGCACTGATTTTATGGCAGCAGGAATAGGTAAGACGGTGTACCAATCTGAACACGTCGCTGCGAACCTCTACTACCTAGTCAGATGTCACGGTGTTAGTGACGGTAAGCCTATGCTCGCCTTTTACGAGCTGCCTGGCAGGACGCGGATGGTTTATTCTACAAAGGAGCCCGGACCAACACGGGGGATATCTTACAATGTAATCCGTGTCTTTGTTGCTCGCTGTCTTATCATGTATAAAAGTAATAGGTGGTGCCGTGGTCACCACATACAATTTACATTTAATTACTAAGTGGTTTCACTTACGACTGCACTCAAACTCTCAGACAGAGAGACAGAGACACTCAGAGACGTTTTAATCTATCATTAAGACACAATTTCATTGAAAATGTCAACTTAATGTCTGATTATTTTTAATCATTCATTAAGTTGAAAATTGTCTTTATATTTGACGTCTCTAAGTCAGTTTAATTTTTACTATTGATATTTATACCGCCAAAAATTAAAAAGTGAGCAAATAACTATTTCATTAGGTATTTAGCTATACAATTTAATGATGAAAACCTTCTATGTTTACAAACTACTTTTACTTATATTATTTAATTTTTTTTTCTTCTTCTTTGTCCGTTATAAACAATGCTGATAATTTAGTCGCGTAATCTCTAAACTAATTTTAAGTAATCGCTATCTTCTTTCAACGATGGTAATAGAAAGAGACAAAACACTTTTAGTGATGTCAAATTAGTCTATACATGACATTTCCACAGACGTTTACTCTATCACTCGGAAAACGTTGATTAAAATAATGTTTTTAATCAACGTTAAATAACGTTTTAATTTGACATGTCTGGACAAATCTTTTTTTTATGATATTTGAAGGCAAACAAACAGACGGATTTCTTGATGGTAAGAAATTCACGCCACCTAGAGACACCAAATGTGGTAATGGTGCGTTGCCAATTGAGGTGGTAATGGTGCGTTGCCAACTGAAGGCCGGGATGTTAGGCCTCCAACAAAAGTATGTTTACCGACTACCTTACCCTCCGAACCGGAACATGTCATGGCGTTATGGCGGCAGGAATAGGTAAGGCGGTGGTACCAATCCGTGCGAGTCGCTGCTAAACTCTACCACCTACACAACATCTACAGATGTCACGGTGTTAGTGACGGTGAGCCTATGCTCACCTTTTACGAGCTGCTTGGCAAGTAAGGCAGATGGTCTATTCTACAAAGGAGCCCGGACCATCTGACATGTCTAAAATGTTCCGTCTCTTTTGCATTTGTTTCATTTAAAAAGGATTGCATGCATCTAAATTAGGTTCAGTTTGGGAACAGCAGAATCACCGCCAATTGATTACTTGTTTATTTCACATCATGTTGGAGGTTCCTAGAGTGTTTGAATGAATTCGTACACATACTTTAATACATAATATTACGAAACTTGCTATGGAGACAAAGTTTTATCTCGTTGTTTTCCTTCATTACGCCTCGCCTCGCCTGTGTGGTCTTGCGGTTCAGTTGTTGGTCTTGACTGCAAAATTCCCGGGTTCGAATCCGGCAACAATAAGGAAATTGGGTTTTTCCAATTTTCTAATAAAAAAAACGTTGCTCGAAATTGGATATGTGCCCGGTTGGCGATAGGCTTGCCACCCATCACATTGTCGGACTAAGTATCTTCGGCTAGTTGTGGGTGCCTTGGTTGTACCTCTACCTACCTCTTCGGGGATATGGGCGTAAATGTACTTTCTTGACTACTATACATATTACGAAACTCGCTATGGAGACAAAGTTTTATCTCGTTGTTTTCCTTCACAAAGTGATTGACATCTTTATATTTTCGTCACAACTTGAGTATAATCCTGACCTTACTTTTATTTAAAATTTATTTAAATTTAGCTTTTATTTGATTTAACACAGTCGTATTGACCGTATTAGCACATCACCAGCTGTATAGATTACCGTTAACAGTCACTGCTTGTCAATGTCGTGTTCCATTTCAGAAAATAGATATTATCTTATCTCTATTATAACTTTAGACATACGGATTTACAGTAAAAAATACCATCCACAATTTAATTACTTTAATTTCGTTTGCCTTCCAATACTTTTGTAGTAAAATTAAATGTTCTCTAAATATTATTAATGTTGACGAAATGATTCGAATATTTAACTAAAAGTAGAGACTATTTGTTCTCGACACTTGGTGAAACTCTACTGGAAATACACAATAACAACTGATAGGTAGGTTAAGTGAATCGATTCTCAACTGTTGTAGAGAAGGGCAACACCATTTTGGCAAAAAATATAAATATTTTTTGCAAGCTTTTGTTTAGTATTGAATTAAAGTTTAACAATTTTTAATTTCAACATTATGAAATATACCAAATTATACAAAAAGGGAGGATTTTTTCAATTTCCCTGTGATTCTATCTTCAGATCGTGACCCCTAGTCACGCAGTCAGCAATCTCCTCGAAATTTATTTCTTTAAAAAAAATAACATTTCTGCAATCGATTAACATACATTAGCAAATATGTGTCGAACGTATAACCTCCTACTTTTTTCAAGCTAAAAAAATCCTGTATTTGAAATGAAAATAATGTTGAAAGACATTACTTAGAACTCCTCTTTCCCCAGGAATGTAGTTAATTCACGAACATATTTTGTCGCGTATATATTTCAGAAAATTCATTAACTAACTACACCTACCAGGAAAATGGTAATAATTTGTAGTTTTTGCGGAACCCTTAATCATTCGGCGCCGCTCTACCGGGATAGTATCATCCGTGTGTTTTATTAGGATCAGTGCTTAGGCTCTGTATACATCTACGACTATATGTCCTTTTTGCGTAATTATCGTTATCATATAATTTTTGAGGTAGTTTTAATATATGCTCCAGTTTTTTGGAGTTCGTAAATAAATCACTTTTTTATCATATTAATTTCTGAAATTCACTTGAAATTATTAAGTTGAATGTGATGAAATAATTTTGTAAAACTAATAAGTGATTTTTGACTGTTAGATAGAAAATACAAAACACTAAATTACATCTTTTCTCGTAATTTTCTTCAGCCCTAAACTCAAAGACCATCACG
>NJDC01000522.1:22762-38921 GCA_002245475.1 Calephelis virginiensis | reverse complement strand
GTGAAAGTGCGGATATGAAATAATCGTGGCGAAATTAGCGTACCGTGTATTTCCTCGTTGCCGCCAAATCTCATTACATGAGCTTGAGTAAACAGGCCACCGCTTTACCCAAGAGCCTGACATGACTTCCTGACGACTTATGACTGATGACTAAATGAAATTAATTGAAATTGATATAAAATTTGAAGCAAATTTCTACTTGATTAATGGCTAAATACTGACGTGAAGGCCAAAACCTAAAGAAAGAAAACATGTTATTAATAGAAGAAGGCGTTACTTTGCGGAAATCCATACTTAAATCTAAATAAAATGACTTTGTTTGCAATTTTCCGCCAAAAAAAAAGAAAATTGCAAATTAAATAATTTTATTTAGATTTAAAGATGTTATTGTATTCCATCACGAAATCGTTAGAAAACTTATTTGCGATGCTTAATTGTGTAAGTTAGTGTTAAGTTAGAAAAGCTACAAAAACTAAGAAAGTAAAGACTAAAGTATATAACCTGCAAAAAAATTGGAATTAAATACTTTTTTTAAGTTAGTTAGTAGTTAATTTGCCCCTTTCTGGGACCGGCTACGGCGACTTTTGCCATGTCTTCGGTATTAATTAAGTCTTTATTTCAGTCATAATCACTATTTGCAAAGTCATGCCAAGGTCTTGAGTAAAGCGGTGGCTTCGTTACTCAAGCTCGTCTATGAGATTTAGCGGCAGCGAGGAAATTCACGATAAACTAATTTCTTCATAATCATTTCATTTGTGCACTTTCACTGAATAAAGTTAAACTAATTTCCACCTAAATTAACTAATTTTACTCATAATTTACACCAAATTCAATAATTACGAAAAAAATACTCTTTACTTTTTTTTAAATTAATTTTGCCTCTCAAGACTTGCTAAGGCTTATTGATATACTGCCATTATAATATTTCTTCAATTTTTCCCAAATTAGGAAATTGCCGTCGTAAATAAGATTAATAACAATAAACATGGAAAATAAAAACTTACTTTTATTTATAATTTGTCAAACGCATATTTTACTGGATTCCTTTTTTTTCTTTGTCTAAAGCAAGTTTTGTTTTTGAAGATTTTGTTTAACTCATTATTTCTTATAAGATAGCCAAAAATACATAATATTTTATTATAACAGTTCATTAGAACTGAAAATACAGACATACCATACTGTATACTTAAACCTTGGAGTATGTTAGTCTTTGTTTATAAATAAGACGGAACATGTTGTCCGCGGCTTTGCCCGCCTGATATGATTATTTGTTGGGCTCTCCTGGAGAAAACCTTTAGTTATTGTGATAAAACGTAGATCACGTCAATCCATAGCCTGCAAACTACCTTAACGCAAAAAAAAATTTGTTATTTAGGCGTCGACTGCAAGGTCGCAAGGTAAATTTTCGAGTTGCACAGAATGTTTAAACTTTAATAGCACTAAAATTGAAAATGGTCAATAACATCGACAAAACCTAACTGTAACGTAGCTACGTATCACCTCGATCACGTCATCATTCAAACACAAAAATCTCCATCGAAATCGATCTATCCGTTTAAAAGTTATGGTCCTGCAGACACACACACACAGACACACACACACACAAACACACACACACACACACACACACACACACAAACACACACACACACACAGACACGTCAAACGTATATTACCCCTCTTTTTCTATTGGGATTTATGAAATCAATGTAACTCGAAATTGGAAAAACGCCCAGTTAGCGATAAATTTGCCTGTCATAAACCTGTCATATTGCAGGCCTATCAGTAGCATTAGCTAATCGTGGGAGGCTTTGCTACCTCTTAAGAGACAAAGACGTGAAGATTCTTATTTAAAAAAAACTAGCTATTCCAGCAAATTTCGTTCCACTCGTGAAGTTGTATGGAAAAACTTACAATGTTGATTTTCCTAGTTACCTCGATGTTGATTTTTTAGCCAAATCAGTTTTTTTTTTCAGTATATCCGTTACTGAATTATAATTAGTGTAACTAACACGACTGCCTTTTATATAATACTAATTCCCGTGAACTTCGTTCCGCCCGTGCAGTTTGTATGGGAAAAATTGAGATATTGTTTTTCCCAGTTTTCTCACAATCGAACAGAATAAAAAGTATCCTATGTCCTGGTTCTAAGCTACCTCCCCACCAATTTCCAGCCTAATCGGTTTAGCTGTTCTTGAGTTAGGTATAAACAGTGTTACTAACACCACTTTCTTTTGTATGTATAGATGTAGATAATATACCATAACCATAAATTGATACGTGAAAGAAGAACAAAAAAAAAAACAATTAATTTACATTCAATTAAATTTCGTGTTATATGTTTTTGATAGACGATTGCTTTATAATTGTATTTTAAAGCTTCTAGACAGGTTGTAGATGTCAAATAATATTATTTATTTAATTACTTGTTGCCTGAATGGATTGAAATTTCTGCGTTTAATTTAAATGTCGTTAGTTATTTGATTAATATGTATACATTAAATAAATAATTATATTCAAGGATAAACATTCCAATGTTTACCACATAAGCTAGATTGACTAGCGTTTTTTTACTCTGTAATTGTTTTAGTTCAGTGAAGTTGTGAAAAACATATTAGCCATTTAAAAAAAGTTGCGATTCAATCATTCCTTTTTCGGAAAATAGCAAATAATTCCGAAATTGTCTCATTTAAATTTTGTCAACATCCTGATGATGCCGTCGCCATTTACTATTTAAATTATGAGCTTCGGCTATATTCGTCAAGCTTCGGAAATCCGAATGTATTTTAAAGATATGTATAGAGTTGTTATTACATAATTAATCATTTGGTTTAAATTTAAATTAGGTCAGCCAATTTAAAAATAAAAGTATAAAGTGTAAAAAAAGTGTAACTTTGCAGCGCACAATTTAAATCGTAGTACTGTACGATATTTTATTAATTAATAAGTATAACTTAAAACCTACTTGTTGGATCATGATAAAATTAATATGTATGTCTATGTAAAACCTATAAATCATGGCTAATTTTCTAAAATAGAATCATAGAAATCGATTGGCCATTTGCTGAATAATCGCGTAAGAAATAAACAGCCAAATTAAAATATCCTTTTGGAGACGATTAAAACTAGAGACTTCTATAATTAACTGTGTTATAAGTGTTGCCAATAAACGCCACATCAATGCGTTTTCTTCAACAATAGCTTCGAAAGTGCGTACTCTCACGTGTATGGTTGATGGTGCGATTATCTTGATCTGGGTTTCACACAACTTTACCTTGTATAATGTGTTATTATTCACGCCTAATAACCTCCTCGAACGACTATTATAACTTTTAATTCCAAATAACTGTAAAATATGCGTTCAGTTCAACGAGTTTGAAATATTTTTTATTGTTAAAGCGATGATTTCATTATGGAAAATAATCCTGAACTAAATTGCAGCTTATTCATTTACCTAGCTCTAAAAGTAATTCGGATTATAATTACATTAGTGCTTTTATTTATGACAGCGCTCAGAGACGTCAATTATCTTATAATCAATCAATAAGTCGACATATTCCATCCAAAAAATGTGATATAATAATACATTAAATGTTAGATCTCTGAGTGCGTCCGTAGCTCTGTGATGTTAAGTTTACTGGCTTGGTAGGTTAACTATAAGGTTGCCTAGAAGATATCGTTGACTTAGTGATAAGCCCGCCTTTGTATCTTTTAGTTTTAGTCTTTTAGTTTTACCCCGTGTTGATCCGGGTTCCTTTGCAGAATAGACCATCTGCCTTCCTTGCCAGGCAGTTCGTAAAAGGCGAGCATAGGCTTATCATCATTAACACCGTGACATCTGACTAGGTGGTAGAGTTTCGCAGCGACTCGCCCTGATTGGTACCACCGCCTTACCTATTCCTGCCGCCATAACGGACGTGTTCCGGTTCGGAGGTTAAGCCGGTAAACTTACTTTTGCTCGAGGCCTAACATCCTGACATCAGGTTGGCAACGCACCATTACCATCTTTGGTGTCTCTAGGCGGCGTGAATTTCTTACCATCAGGAAATCCGTCTGCTTTTTTGCCTTCGAATGTCATAAAAGTAAATAAAATAAAATAAGTAAGTCTACCGGCTATCCTACCCATGGGACTGTAACATAAAAAAAATAATAATTAAAATAATAATAATAATTATCGCCTGTGTGGTCTAGCGGTCCGGGTGTTGGACTTGACTACATGAGGTCCCGGGTTCGAATCCCGGGTCGGCCAACAAAAAGAAAATTGGATTTTTCCAATTTTCTTATAAAAAATGTTGGTCGGGATTGGAAATGTGCCCGGTTGGCGTTAGGCTTGCCACCTATCACATTGTGGGACTTAGTATCTTCGGCTACTCGTGGGTGCCTTGGTTGTACCTCGGCCTACCTCTTCGGGGATATGGGCGTGAAGATACTTTTTAATAATTATGAGATGTGTTTGTAATTCCTTTGAATTTGATGTAGGTACATTGAAGATCTTATATAAAGTGGTATGATGATTCTGTTATCACCTACTTATTCATTCGTATCTTCAATGTATCTGCAAGCCCATATCCCCGAAGAGGTAGGCAGAGGCACAACCAGGGCATCCACGATTAGCCGAAAACACTAAGTCCCACAATGTGATAGGTGGCAAACCTATCGCCTACCGGGCACATGTCCGATCTCGAGCAATCTTACTTTTATTAGAAAATTGGAAATACACATTTTCTATTTTTGTCATTGCCGGACCTGGGGATCGAACCGTCTTAAGAAAACAAATCCAAAGTCGTATTATTTATTTATTAAATTAAAATAATACATTTCTCCTATCGGAACCAATAGGGTTACTCTTGAATCTCGATTTCATGCGAATTGGTAATTAGAATCGATTAATATGCCTGTTTAGGTACTCTTGAACATAATACTAGCTAACATTTAGTTTATAATAAGCAATTGTCTATTTTATAGGATTCGTTGATTTTTTAGGAACTACTTAAATGTTAAAAATCCGCTAGTAATGTATTCAAATTTAACTATGTACATATTCGATTCCAACTCCCAATTTGCATGAAATCGAAATTCACGAGTAACACTACAGATCAGATTTAAAACGTTTTCTATGACGAATTAACATGGTTTTTCCGCTTCGCATTTAATGTTAATTATTTACCAGATATAGCACTATTGACTACTTTTCTTCAGGTAGTCCAGTAGTTCGTATGCCTATTTTTGTAAATATATAAACCGACAAGGATCTTCAAAGTGCCTATGCAAGCAAATTATCTTTCCTGTAAGTTGTTCATATAGACACAATTGTTGCATAGTTTGTATACCTTTGTGTAAAGGATGTATGTATGCTACCACAATTGAATTAATAACAAAATAACGTAATTGTTTCAAGTACCATACACGTTCATTGTCAAACTTATCTTTTCATATCAGTCTCCGTTCATACAACGCTTGGTTGACTTGGATAATGATTATAATAAGGAATTTTACCTACGCCTTTGTCACGACGTCCAATGTTTAATTGTGTCTCGTAACCATGATTGCTACTTTTATTGCTTTTATGTTCATTTTTGGTTTTATAACCTTAATTATAAGTTGGTAAAGATTTTAAGGTAATTTTATAAGAATATAATAGTGGGGAGTCTGCTGTGCACGAACTAAACTTGTTTTAGACTCATGCTGTCTTTTTCAAATAAAACAAAACCAAAAGAGATGGAAAGTTTTAGACATGTCAGATTAGTCCGAACATATCAAATTGTGATGTTTTTAATCAACGTTTTCCAAGTGTATTCAACATCAGTAGAAATGTTAACTAAAAGTGTTTTGTCCCTTTCTGTTACCATAGTTGAAAGAAGATAACGATAATTTAAAATTAGTTTAATGAGTGTGCAACAAAATTACTACAATTGTTATGGATATCAAATATTATCGTTTTAAGTTTTAGCGCTTACACGGATAACGTAAGGCTTTTTCGCCTACCGATAATCTAACAAATTAATTTTTAAAAGAAGCTGTTTCCGGGATGTTGGTCACTCTGTATGTCTCATCGCGTTCGTAGCAGCATTACTGGCAGCTCTTTCTAGACAAACTTCTTTGTTATTACACATATACACTTTCTACTGGAATTACTTTGTCTTTAAGAAAAATTGCATCAAAATCCATTGCGTAGTTTCAAAGATCTATGCATACATAGGGACAGACAGCGAAAACGTTTTTGTCCAGTCCGACCCGGTTTCGCACGGTTATGAAATATACAATTAAACCTTCCTTTTTAATCACTTAATTTATTAAAAAAACCGCAATAAAATCTGTTACGTAGTTTTAAAGATTTAAGCATACAAAGAACATAGCGCCAGAGTAAGCGATTTTGTTTTATACTATAGAGGGATTACGGGAAATCATTTTTGAAAGCTAGTTCTTTTTTAGGTATTTTTCCATGCTCTTCCTCACAGCGTACGGGCAGTCTGGAAACCCGGAAGCATAGCATTATGTACTTTATAGGATGCGTAAAATGGCTATATATGAATTATATAACTATACAGGTTGCGTAAAATAGTTATATATTCTATGGCATACTACAGCGAACAATCACACTTTCCTAAGAGTATGAGACAAGAATGGATATAGAAACCTTAGATGTTATAAGTATGTCAATACCTGCGACCGTGCTGTTAAGCCTATATTGCGAGTTCAGACACTGTCAGGTGGCAGGAATAAAAAAGGTTGTGGATCACTACAAGGGCAAGATAGTGCACAGCACTCTACTATCAGTGTTGTTGCTGGTACTGACCCATTTAACCTAAACTCCACTTCTTTTGTAATCTTTCTCCAGGATAACCAAGCCATCGCAAGCTTTATTGAGCTTTTTACATAAATAAATAAATATCCCTGGACAAATTGAACCTAACCCCAAAGTAAGCAAACTAAATGCTTGTGTTATGGGTGTTAGTCAACGATTCAAATATAAAGAAATACTTAAATAGATACTAGAATATATTTAATAGGCGCCCAGACCCGGAAATGCAGACACCTAAATGTTCATCACACAAATGCCTGCCTCCGTCGGGAATCGAACCCGAGCTTCGCGGTTGGTCGATGTAGTTAGGCGTGTACGCTAGCCACTCGACCAACGAGGCGGTCACGAACGAAGTATTGCTATAGTAAGCTATTGTAAGTTTTGCGGATTGCGCGTGTTTGTTTTTTTTATTTTTTTTTAATTTTTTTGCATGTTTCTCTGTCTGTCTCTCTCTATAAGAGATATAGAGACAGAGATTACTAGAGATTTATAAAGATTGAGAGAGGGGGGAGAGAGAACTTCGTTCCATCCTTGAAACCTCTCAACTTTTTTCTTGTCTTGCGAAAAAAGGAAATCAGTTGATTTACCTAAGATTTCTGAAAATTTATTTTTATAAGTCCATTTTCATCTAAGGTAAAAAACTTAGATTGTATTCAAATTTTATTTTAAATTTCAGCGAACAAGCACACAGGTCTTCTAATGGTAAGAGACAACCGTGGCCTACAGACACCTTGGATGTTACAGGTGCATCAGGAACTTACGGTCGGGATGTTAGGCCTATTGTGCAAATCTACCGGCTACCCTACCACCAGCACCTGTGCCAGTAGCACCAGTGGTCTTGTTGGTATTGACCTATATTTTAACTAGCGCTTGCCTCTCACGAGCTGCCTGACAGATATGCAGATGGTCTATTCAATTCAGCTGGCCTGGATCTCTACGGGAAACTGACCTCCCGGACATTGGTTTCTAATATGCTAATATAATAATATGATGTACAGAATGGCAGATCCTTAAAATTTGGGCGAGCTGATGCACTCTACCATCAAGTTTTGACTGTCTTCTTTAGGGAAATAATTGAGTAACCAGGGTACCACTATCATCATTATCATTCATCACATCATCGTCACCACATCCCGTTATCATTAATATCTTACACTATACTACTAGACAGAATGTAGTACTATTTGACAGCCATTCCTTACGCCGATTTGCAGCGTCCCTCGTGAGCATCCTTAACTGTAATAGTACTCTCTTCTTTTACTGTATCCCTCCTCTAACATTGGATCCATGGACACACGCTACATACACCTTTGTTACAGCTGTTAATGCCAATATGGCGAAAGTCAAATAAGCACAAATTATAAATTTAATTTTATATTGGAATTTCTTCAGTCTTCGGCTACTCATGAATGCCCTGGATGTATCTCTGCCTACCTCTTCGGGAATATGGGCGTGAAGTTACTTACTTTTTGTAAATTTCAAATGCCAGTCTAGCGTATTAGTTTAATAGACGTGACTAATAATTTTGGGTCAGGAAAACAGTAAATCAATTGACTTGCACCAAATTGTCACACATCGTTAACTCGTCACCTATTCTCTGTAATACTGTTGTCACACTAACCAAAGCAGTGGTCACGTACCATTAGCCACCACCGAAAGGTGAGGGCTTGATTGATTATACGATTACCATTTAAATGGTCAGCCATGCAGAACACTTTTTAACATGGAACTAATTGGAAACAATGAAGTGGAACATGTAATAGAGCCTTTACACTATCTGATAACGGTAGATAATGGGTATTAACTTTTTGTTTTACGAGTCACGTAATTTAATTTCGCTACCACAAGTACTTGTCTACTAAGGAATATTCAAGAAAACGTTCTCATTCTTAAAAATCTAGTGTTAGGTACACCTAGAGTTGCAAATTTTAGTCGGCGTCCGAGATTACTTGCTGGCTGTTTGCTAAGGTATAAAATTTCGACTACTCTGGGAATATATAAGAAGTAAGCCGAAAGTTCGAAAAAAAGGAAGCTTCAAATGAATTGTATCTCTACAACACCTGCCTCTCACACTTGAGACGATCAAACGGTTTGATTCAAACTATTTTGAATGATGAATTTTTATATTTTTGTAGTCTTTGACGCGCTGTCGTATGATTGTAGCGCGACTTTTTTTTGAAAAGTCCGACTAGATCACACGGTGAGTGTTGATCCAAGTCTCCTGCTTAAAGTATGCCATCTGCCTTTCTTCCAGGCAACTTGAAAAGGCAAGGAAGGTTAAATGGGTCATTACCAACAAAACTACTGATGGTAGCGTGACGTGCAGTAACTTGTCTAGGTATCGAAATAGTCTTAGCTGTTTCTGCCACCACAATAATCGTATCATGAGTACGGTAGCAGGTAGACTTATAATATTAACCTAACACCTTGGCCACAAGAGTGCGATGCACTTTGAACATCTATGGTATCTATAAGCCACGGCTGTCTCTTACCATGAGGAGAGCTGTGTTTTATTGGCTATCTTATCATATCATAATATTAATACGTGAAGCAGACACATTGGACTACTTTTTATGAAAATTGCGTGGACGGAGGAGTATAAAATTTGGCACTTTTATAGCTTATGTGTAGGAGTAGTACAGAACGCTAATATTTTTTAATAAAAGTGCTTACTAAGTGCATTAAATCAAAAAATAAAAAATTACACACACACTACCATGCATTTGACACAAACAAACAAAACCATTGATAACGATTGGTCTTTATAAAAGAAGATGGTGTTTTTATCAAGAAAATAATCAAAAACCGAACCTTAATCACTTCAACATTATATTTTAATAATTTATATTGAACTAGCTGTTCCGACGAACTTCGTTCCGCCCGTTCAGTTTGTATAGGACTAAGTTACCTCTTTGTCAATTTTCAGCCTAATTGGTTTAACTATTACGATTTTTTTTATTTTATATATAGAGATAACTCATCTTTCATAATTATTTTTATTTGTTTTTTTTTGTTTTAAGGTGTATTCTGCTATTCGGGGCGAAAACAAATCCAACGAATCAAAAACCACGAAAATTAGTCCAGCAAATCTGGAGTTATATATAGATAACTTATAATTAAAATTTGTAATAGTCGAAGTCAACCATTGGACGACTACTAGTTATTGTAATTTTACATTAGATTTTATAGCGTGAGCCTTTTTGTGATGAAGATATTGAAATTTAAAGTACAGAAAATCACTATCTCTGTTTGCGGGCACTAATTTATCTAATAATTTGTCTGCATCACTAGCACTGAACTAAACTGCACAGTGACGTTTGGCAATCGTTTAAATAGACATCAAACAGTTTCGTCAAACAAATTTTAATCAAACTGTTTGATCGTCTGGCTTTATTATTATATGTTATAGCATTTGGGCATCTTTATATACTACGAAATAAACCATGGTAAAATACTTATATAGTTGATCAATTGAACAATTAAGTCACCTGTCATTCTAAAACACTATTGTGTGTGCACCCTAAGTGTAATTATACATGCGGCACTTTGATGCAATCGATCGAGAAACGAGAAATTGCGAAAAAAGTTAGTAATGAAATGAAAAACGATTGGCTTGAACTTTCAAAGTTCGCCGATCGAATTGTATGAATAACTCTCGTACGTTGAACGTTTCATGTAGGGTGACCATGACCTAGCCAAAGTCCTATGTCATGCAAATTTGCATTTGGTCTAGCTTGCCTCAGAAAAACACTGACTATATTAAAGAAAAACACTTTTTATCGTAAGAATGCATTCGCAATATTTCAATTATAACAGTGTTATAAAATATTATCTAACAGGTTCATCATCTCCCGGGCCTTGTTAATTTCATTTGAAATTAATTTAAGTAAAGAAATCTACAATTTATTAGTGAAAATATGATAAAATATGCAAGTTTGGTTTTGGTATGATAATTACAAGTAAAATTTCAGTAATTAGAATATAAATTATGCAATATAATATAAAATAAACATATCTCCTATGCAACAACATATATTATAATAATTTGTTAAATTTCAGTAGTGGCTATGTACCTTAGTTGAAAAACCTTTAGCATATAAATATTATCAAATAAAACTAGGAGCCATTTCGTTGTTTAAACGCAGTAATTAAAAAAATGATTTTAGTTAAAAAGTAATTGCGTTTCAATAATGTTGAAACAAATATCTTTTTTAATTTTTAACTGTCAAATGTAAAACTAGTTACAAAAAACAAAATCTGTTGTAACTGCTTATCTCCAATATCTAACATCTTAATTACCTTTTTTAAATGAAATGTGAAATTAGGGTTATGTGATACGTTATACATCGCGGTGTGACGCCGTTTAGGAAATTGATATCTACATACATGACTTTATTCGTTTACTCCAAAGAAACCGAAGAAGAATGGTTACACTATTCCTTTTACATGGTCACCTGTGTTTACAGTCACGCATATTTTTGTGCAGTTTTTAAAAATTAACACCTTTGAATGTATTCATGATGAATTATTAAAAAACCTAACTGTAAAAAAATCTGGTTGACAGACTGAGCCAAAAATAAAGATAAATCTCAAACCGCTAGTTAATCTGAATCAGAAATCTTTATTTAACCTGTAACCATTTGAACGGTACTTGGAAATGTCTCCATTTTATATTTTACTGTAGGATTGGAAATACTTGACGTTATTTAGCTAGGAAATAATTAGTATTTTCACACCCGTATACGCTAAGAGGCAGGCAGAGATCCAACCGGGTTACCCATGATTAGCCGAAGGTTCTTTAGCCCTACATTATGATATACTTCTAAGATAATTGAGAAATGCGTTTTAGGCCAACCCACATAGGCGAATCACAATGTAACAATATGTTTTGCTTTTTATGTAAAATTTTAATCGCCTCTATGGTCTAGCGGTCCGGTATCGAACTTGTCTTCTTGAGGTCCTGGGTTCGATCCATGGGTGGGGCAAAAAAAATGAAATGTGTATTTTCAATGTTCTATTAAAAATAACATTGTCCGGGATTGGACATGTGCCTGGTTGGTGATAGGCTTGCCATTTATCACTTTGTGGATTTTAATATCTTCAGCCAGGTGCCTTGATTGTGCCTTTGCCTACCTCTTCGGTAATATGGGCATGAATATACTTATTACTTAAGTTTGTGTAAAATTGTAAACGTTTTATAATATAAAATGTTTCCACTGGAAACACTCAATCTGCCCCATAGTGTTAAAAGCAAGATACATTTTATATACGAAATAAATCGTAGAAACATCGCAAAAGAATCGTACATCAAAACGCCATTAGTATCTTTTCAAATATCCGAGATGGTATCTTTTAAAAGAAGTAGACAGGAAGGAAGCAGATATTTCAATGGCGGCGCGACAATCGCTATTATATCATCACGCCGATGCCGACGGGGGCAGCCGGGCGTGTCGCCCTACCACTTGATATAACAATGTATCGGACGCATTTGCTGTGTTTTATACCTGAATGGCATGTATTTGGGATTTACACATCGTAATGACCACAGGAAAATCAAACTACCATTGCTCCAGTGCTCGCCACTCTCGGTTTCGTTCTGGAGTTTGGGCAGCCAGTAAACTTACTCATGCAATATGTTTACCAGCCTAGATTCAGACACACTTCAAATAACACTTGTACTTTTTCACAATATACTTTATGTTTCACTTTTTACATCATTATTAGGATTTTACAAATAAATTTCCTTTTTTGGTCATCATTCGGTAGAAGTTCGACATAACCCAACACTTACCCCGAAAGCAGAAGCCTCCATGAGGACTTCCACTTGTTGTGACACCACGACACAGGCTTATCCTAGTGTGGAGATTGCTGGAAATACTAAATTTTAAATTAAGTTTTTGTGTTCAATTTTAAACAAATAAATAAATAAGTAACAATGTACACAATAAGTTGTATTTCCCTCGATTTCCCTGGGAATTCATTACCAGACCCGAACTCAGAAGTAAACTCGGCAGTGCGCTCTTTTAAATAATGAAATAATTTTTAAAATAGGTTCGTTATCGATTAAAATATACAAAAACTAGCCGACCCGCGAACTTCGAATCGCTTGACATTAATAGTTTACATCGAGCGATATTAAAAAGGATGAAATTACTGGAATGGTGAGTAAAAGTATGGGTCGCTGATGAAAGGGTAAAAATTTAGATTGTATATATTTTAATGCCAGATTACAGAAAGGTAAAAACTAGAATTTTTTTACAAAAGTTTAAAGAAAAATGTTAAGGGTGAACAAACCTCATCACTTAGGAGTATTTAAGAAATAAAGTATCTTCACGCCCATATCCCCGAAGAGGTAGGCAGAGGTACAACCAAGGCACCCACGACTAGCCGAAGACACTTAGTCCCACAATGTGATAGGTGGCAAGCTTATCGCCAACCGGGTACATTTCCAATCCCGACCAACATTTTTTTTTATTAGAAAATTGGAAAAATCCAATTTTCTTTTTGTTGGCCGACCCGGGATTCGAACACGGTACCTCATGCAGTCAAGTCCAACACTATTTAAGAAATAGATAGCCGAATTCTCAAACCGACTGAATACATATAAAATTTGAAGAAAATCAGTAAAGCCTTTTCGGAGGAGTACGATAACTAACATTGTGATACGAGAATTTTGTGTTTCAGATATAGGAATCAAAAATTCATCCTCCTTCTTTTTCAAAGTCGGTTAATAATAGTTTTTCAGTGTTCATTGCTTATTGCACTGCTATTAAATTGACCAAATCAGTAGGGTTACTCTCCAAACACGATTTCATGGAAATTGGAAATTTGAATCGAATTTTAGGTATTCTGTAACACAGTAATAAAGGAAATCATCCTCCATCATTAATATATATATATAATAGGATAGGATATATATAATAGGATAAAATCATCTACTGTTTATTATTAATTAAACTTTAATAATTCGCTAGTATTGTATTGAAGAGTACCTAAAGTGACAGATCCGATTCCAATTTCCAATATTGCATTAATCGAGATTCAAGAGTAACCCTACAGATACTAGATCGGATTATTATAAAAAACTGGTGTTCCACGTTACTGAGCTCACTTAGTCATGATCGTTTCCTTTCGCTAAGGATGTGTGGTACCACAAATCAGTTGTTGGTCGGTTGGTCACGGTAATGGCTCCACAAGGCCAGGGCTTTGACTATGAACTTCTTACATATGTTAGCTTTGATTCAACTTGAATACTTGAACGTATGCTTATATCTATACTTAGGTATTTGCATCTCTATACATGAGTATGCCACCATTATTAATAAACACTAGTTTATATTGATTATCGCCTCTATAGTCAAGCGGTTCAGGTGTACTTGACTGCTTGAGGTCTCGGGTTCGATTCCCGGGTCGGGCAACAAAAAGAAAATTTGGTTTTTCCAACTTCCTAATAAAAAAATGTTGCTTGGGATTGTATATGTGCCCGGATGGCGATAGGATTGCCACCTATCACATTATGGGACTTAGTGTCTTCGGCTAGCCGTTGGCGCCATGGTTGTGCTTCTGTCTACCGCTTCGGGGATATAGGCGTGAAGATATTGCAAACTTTAAAAAAAATATAAACTATACCAAATAATTTACCAATGCGGTATAATGTTTCGATATTCTGTAATTTCCTTAAGATGAACGGTCAAATTGTAAATGACACGAAAGTCAAAAATTTAGGTATCCGATTTTGATCTTACCCATCATATCTATATATATTATTATATTATATTATTTTTTTTAATATTGGAAGGCAAACAAGCAAACGGATTTCGTGATGGTAAGAAATTCACGCCGCCTAGAGATACCAAATGTGGTAATGGTGCGTTGCCAACCTGAGGTCGGGATGTTAGGTCCCGAGCAAAAATACCTAACTTTATCGGCTACCTTACTCTCCGAACCGGAACACGTGATGACGTTATGGCGGCAGGAATAGGTAAGGCGGTGGTACCAATCCAGATGAGTCGCTGCGAAACTCTACCACAGAGTCAGATGTCACGGTGTTAGTGACGGTAAGCCTATGCTTGCCTTTTACGACCTGCCTGGCAGGAAGGCAGATGGTCTATTCTGCAAAGAAGCTCGGACCAACACGGGGAAAATATTGCTCGCTTAATATATTATCTGTAGTCTAGTGACGGTTGCATTAACTTAATGAGGTCCTGGGTTCGATTCAACGTTCCCGAAATTGAAAAATTTGTTTGTTTTTAATTTTCTAATAAACAATAATGAGTTGGGTATGTCGAAAAAGGATGAAAATAGGATAAACGCGGTCGAAATGAGATCAATACGGAAAACCTGTGCTGTAATACTCGCTTACCGCATTAGCAACAGCGAGACCCGAGAGAGAGTGGGATTGAAAGGAAGTTAAAATGAGAAAGGGCATGCTCCGATGGTTCGGTCATGTGGAAAGAACGACAGATGAAAGATTGACAAAGCAGATATACAATGCGAATGTGGATGGATCTCAGTACTCGGGGAGACCAAGGTTGACATTCTTCGATCAGATCGGTCGGAAATATCCGATAATACCTTGACACCAGCCTCGGATGGTAAAAAATCATAAAGCCAGAGGCAGACCGACACATACACAAATACGTTAAACGTACAGCTCTCATTTTTAAAATGGTTTAGATGATCTAAAATATCCTATCCTATTAATATTATAAATGCCAAAGTTTGTAAGTATGGATGTATGTATGTTTGTTACTCTTTCACGCTCGAATGGCTGAACGGATTTGTCTGAAATTTGGAAGACACATAGATTGTGACCTGGATTAACATATAGGCTATTTTTAATCCCGATCGCACACCAGGTTTCTGTGAAAACGCGGGCGAAGCCGCAGGTAGCAGCTAGTAATGCCATAATTGTTAAACTATGATCCACCAAACAACTAGTTCATTCATCAAGTCCTTTTCATCGTCTTTATCTTTGTAACACTAAAATATAAAATCTTTTGATTTTAGCTCTAGCTCCCGATTTTTATCTCTTGGTAGGTTTTCCTACATCTAATATAGCTAAGAACCGTCTTAATCACGTCAGCTTTATAATGCCACAGAGAGACACCCACCTACATACACACATTCACTTGTTCAAATTTGTATGGATTATGGAGGTGTAGATGGATAATGTGGCTGATAGCTACATAATTCATACTCCAAACACTATCTGAATGACTTGCGAAAACAGAACTATTAAAATCCATTCGAAATTGACCGAGTAATTGCGTAACAAACTTACGAAAAAATCTACAAATCATTAACCTCCTCCTTTTCGAAGTTAAAAACAGATTAAATAGTCGGTATATCAAGATT
>NJDC01000522.1:6886-22671 GCA_002245475.1 Calephelis virginiensis | reverse complement strand
ATATATTTGTTTGTGTGTGTCAAATGCATGGTAGTGTGAGTAATGTTTTATTTATTGATTTAATGTACTTTATAAGCATTATTATTGAGAAATACTAGCGTTCTGCACTTCTCCTACACATAAACTAAAAGTGTGCCAAATTTTATGCGTCTGCGCAATTTTCGTAAAATGGGGTCCAAAGTTTTGGCATCACGTATTAATATATAGATTATTGTTATTGTTTAGTCATATATTTGCCTTTGTACACTTAACAACAAATTATGATAGAATACATTGTTTACGGATATTAATATATATTATTATGGCCACTCGACAGCCTCGTTGGTCGAGTGACTAGCGTACAGGCCTAACTAAACTGACCAACCACGAGGCTGCTGTTCAATTAATTTGTGTGTGAACATATTTTAGATGTCTGCATTTCTGAGTCTGGGTGCTTATTAAATTTATTCTGGTATCTATTTAAGTATTTCTATGTATAAGAATCGTTGACTAACTCCCAATACACAAGCATATAATTCGCCTACCCCGTAAGGGACTTGGCGTGAAGATATGTATTATTATATAATTTGCTTATTTAGGATGAGATTTAATCGGTGTAACCTGTCCAGAGACATTTATTTGTTATTTATTTATCACTATTATTATTGTGTTTTCGAATCATCATATTCGTTCTTGCGATATAGCTGCTATCTAATAATTGGCGTGAAAATATCTCCGTACATGAAATATATTTTCTCATTGAAACTGAAAACTATACATGTGGTCAGTTATCTCTTATCAATGGGATATTTTGTGTGAGGCATATTATTAGTTGCGATACGAATTCAATAGCTGACTGGTGGTTAGATATGGTCCGGTGGGCCCCGATAATTGTCAAAATGATTGACATGGGCCGATGTATGCTTTGTGATGGTAAAGATGCATACACACAGACAGGAGGGACGGCTAACATAAATGCCTACGAAGTATTAGTATTGTAATAGTTTTATTTTAAATGGCATGTTAAAAATAAAAATTTTGTAGCTTTCTTAGAATAGAATGTCTGCTTTTCTTTCAAACAGCTCGTAAAAGGCGAGTACAGATAGAGAGCTTATATAATACTAGCTGTTAACCACAGCTTTTCTCGCATGGCAGTTAAATATATTTACTGATCATAGCCCATTAACAAGAATTTTTATACACACTTTTAACCCCTATTTCACCCTTTTTGCGGCAGTATTTCCAGAAACGCTTAAATATGAATTTACTCAATTTTAATAAGTAGCCCAAATATAAAGTTTCATGTTTCCAAATTAAAAATATGGTTACATATGATAGTTATGGTCGAGGGGGTGCAACTGTAATAATATCTACGCTGGATATGTTATATACAATAAAAAAAAATTATAATAGTGAAATAAATACATTGAAATTGTGAAATGTTATAATATTTAAAAGTATCAACAATTCATTTTATTTTTGGGAATAATTTACTTAGTTACTTTTAATTAACTTAAACAGTACTTTCACTGAAATAACATAACATTTTGTTATTGTTTTATATGCTAAAAAAAATACAAGAAAGTATAATTTAAGCTGTAATAATGCTTAAAATGCTTAATGTGTAAGTATTCAGGAATGTTTCTGTAGATAGAATTTCCTTGTTAAAAGATAAATTAAAAAATACATTTATAATTATTTGAAAAAAGAATGATAAGTAAAAAAAAGTTATTTTTAAATTAAAAATATGTAGCCATTTTGAATATAAGTCTAACAAAAAATTAAGCATTTATGAAATTAATATTAATTATTATAACAAAACTTTTTGTTTTGATTCTTTTGAAAAGGTTCAGTAGATTTGAGTTAATCTTATTCGTTATAAATTATACCTGCCTGTCACAAACGTGTGGGGTTCAAGTGACCGCTAGAGCGTGTCTCAGAATCGTTTAAAAATTCTGGTGGCTTGTACAATGTTTAAGGAGCCATTTGTATGCTGATGACGTGGTATCAATTTTGGTTTATGCTTTTGTATCATTGTTTTGTGAGAAAGAATTTATTTTGAATGATTGATTTATGTGTACGTGTTCTTTATTTTTTCTATTTTTATGTTTTTTTTTCGTATTTTAAAAAATATGTTGTTCATGTTTATTTCTTAAATATTTCATTTACTTAGACTTTTTAGGAGGACGAACAGTTAAAAAGTTCTAGAAGTTGAAAAAATAAGACTCAGGTACGTGTTGTAAATTAAAAAACCAAATAGAAAAAACAATCACATGATCAAAGGTGCGAAAATCGATAAAATTATAACTGCCCCTTATATTTTCTAGGATCTTGGGTTTATAATTATTGATCCTTTTTAAGTTTTGAAGCTCACATAATTTATACGTATAACAAAATTATAATGAATCTAAATCTGTATAAGAAATACTTTTTTTAAAGCAATGATTGCTACGTATTACAAGAAACAGAAGCCAAAAGAGGGTTATTACTTTTTTATTCTTTTGTCTGTTTACTTTTCACGAAAAACTATTGAAGGAATTTTTACCAAATTTTATCACACCAGTAACATTTTTGGTATGTATAGGCTACGTTTGTCTTTTACCATCTGAAAGCTACCCGCTAGTTTACTATCTATAACACAAAAAATGGTACCAATGGACGTCTCCATTCTTCAAACTACCTCATATTAAATAATGTACTTTTATACCTAATTCACCATCTGTTACCATATCCCCTCTATGTCCGCTTGTGGTCACGGCTGACAGACTCGTATTCACCGACTGCCTTTGTATCAGCTGATGATGGGGCTGGCGACGAATTGATTGATTGTGTCCTGTTTAGGTTCTATAGAAAGTATAACATAGCCTGTAGCTGCACCAGATTGCCCGTGATTTCACTTGGAAACTGACTATATACTGAGCTGCAGAGCCGGATTTAAGCATAATCAACATAGACTGTAGTTTTTGGGTGCCACCATAAGAAGGCTGTCCCCATACCACAAAATCATTATAAATATTTTTTTTTTAAATGACGGGTAGAGTACAGGCTACATTACCCTCCAATTTATATTTTTTTATTGCTCACTGTTTTCTTTATGGATATTCAAACTTCTTAAACTAAAAAGTGTTCTTGTGGAGATTTTTTGTGGTAGAAAACAGCGGGCGAACACGCTGCTCCCTTGATGGTAAGAGAAAACCGCAGACAATGGATGCTATAGATGTTGGAGGTGCATCACTGTCTTGCGCCCGGGGTGTTAGGTCGGCTACTCTACCCTCCGTATCGGAACATGACATTCTCATTATGCCGACAGGAATAGGTAAGGCGATAGGTAGTTGCTATACAGCATGTATACAGCACTTTATCATCGACGAACGTTTTGTTTGCGATTATGGCAGCTTTTTGTGTGCTACAAACTGTGACATAAGTTGCTAATAATACATACTTATACCTAATAATTGATAAATTTGATTGTGCAAATAAGTTAGTTCTTTCGCCAAAAGATGTCATTTTACAACATATTATTTGACTTGGCAGTCGATTATTATTTGACTCTCGGCGTACTCCGCAATGGACTTGGCCTGAAGATATATAAAATGAAATATTAGTATTAAAATATTAAGTAGGTATAACACAAGAATTCTAAAAATTATTAAAGCTGAAGTACGATTACTTTAAAATACTAGTTACAAAAGTTTCATTGTACCGCCTCATATCCAGGTCTACCCTTGTTGGTCTGAGTTCCTCATGTAGAAGGGAGCATCCATGGGCAGAGAGTCTGGAACACGATCATGGAGGTAGAGTATTGTGTAGCTCCATGCCCGCCTTACCTAATGATGCCGCCATTATGATTGTGTCATACTACGGTCGGGAGAGACGGGTAGATTTGCATATTAGATCTAACCCCGACCACAGGATTTACATCTATTGTGTCTATAGGTCAGGGTTGTCTCATGCAGGAGAGCAGTGTCCTTGTTTGTTGTTTTATCACAAAAAATATACGGAACCCTATAAAACTAGAACCAGTAGCTGGAGATCTCGTAATGTCTTACATAATTTAAGAATCAAATCATAGCACGAGAGTCAAGATAATTGACTGGTAACAATCGGACAATAGCACAAGTTGCACGACACGTCGCTTGCTCAAGCGACGCTTCTTTGACAATGGTTACGATATTCAAATTATTCTGTCATACATTTGATTTGCGACATTCGTCTCGTTGTTTGATACTTTCTTTTTTAAGCAATTTTATAATTATACTTACAATTGACAATGGTTTCGCTTGTCGTTTAATATTACCTTATCCCGGGATACTGTTGACATATTAACAAATTAAATAATCTGATTACGTTAAAATTCAATCAAATCAAATTATACATTTTGAACATATACTACATACAATCTCGAATCAGGAAAATGTGAAAGATTAATGTTAATAATAATAATAGATAGAAGAAAGCGTAACTTTGCGGAAATCCATGCTTAAAACCAAAAAAATATATTTAAGCCCAACTCATTCACTACACGCGGTCTTTCATTTTTATGTTTTATCGCGCTATAATATATGTACATTTTTTTGGTAAATAAATAACTTTACATAAATTTTGTGTAACATGTTTTAGAAATAAAACAATAGGAAATTAACAGCAGAACTAACATCAATAACCACATCAGGGCAATACTACCTATAAGTATATAAAAAATATTTTTTTCATATTTTCTGGTTATTTAAAAAGAAGGAATTAACGTAACTACATTTGTCAAACATAGGCAATGCCTAGTAAAAACAAATTTTCTTACAATACAACTCATAAAAAATTCACTTAAACATCTAAAATTTACAATCATCGTTCGGAATTCAAATTCATTTCAATGCATTGAATATTATTTTAAAATAATAAAACTTTATTATTTCTCTTTAAGCCACGATAATAATTTAACCGTTAATCATAATTTTATGAGCGAAACGAACTTTCCAAAATTTAATTGGTTCTTACAATTTAGAGCAAGTCTAACGTACGGCCAATATTACCTTATTTAGATGGTTATCTATCTGCGTAGCTGATGCGTGAGCGCGGTAATTACGAGCTTTGGAAATAAAAAGACAAGTAGCGACATCTATGATTGTGACTGATAAGTTTTATTTCTATATTACAAAAAGGTTTCAATGGTTCTAAATTTGAATGTCAAAATTAGTACGTAACTTGAATGCGTTCTAAATTCAAACGTTTATGAAGATATATTATGGAAGTATGGATATTTTGACAAAGTTTGAACAAATATTTTAGTTGTTTAGTTTTGTTTGTAAAAATATTTTTAATACAGGGACTCAAAGATTACTAATTATATGCAACTGTCGTATATATGCTGTCTAACTGGATGGAGCTGGGGTTTATTCCGCCATATACTCGTATCTTTCAAGCACAGTTAAAACTAGAAAAAACCGACTTCGACTGCAATAAGTGAATCATCTACATACACGAAAATAGTATTTTCCTTGATTTCACTGAGATTACATCATTAAATTCAGAATTGGTGGCGATGGAAGCGTCTCGAAAGTATAAAAAAATATGTTTTAATAATCAGTTCATAAATTATAGAAAGATCGATTTTCATACATAAAAATACAGTAGGTGAACATATAACCTCATCTCTCGGGATCTGTTGCTCTAAAACTTACCACCAAGTGCATGTTGGATTTGCACGAAGGGGTGAAGAAATTTATTAAAACAAATAAGCACTCAAGACACCCAATATGTCAAAGGTGCACTTGACACTGCCAATTGTAATGCTATAATATGTAAATATTAGGCTAATAAGTTTGCTGGGTAGCTTGTATCCAAAAACTTGCGATGAAGACAAGCACTGTTGCAATGGCGATAAATGTAAGGATGGATGAATGAATTCAAGAGGTGCTGATGCCCTGGACTGGTTAAGATTAAATTATTAAGTATGAACTGCGTATTGATTTTGTTAGTTGGAGGTTGCTTGTTTTGCTTATGAGCCTACCATAAGAGCTTTTAGTTCGTCATAATTTGCTTATATCCCGGAACAGGTAGGCAGAGGCATAACCAGGGCACCCACAATTAGCCGAAGACAAGTCCCACAATGTGGCAGGTGTTTTAAGTCTATCGCCAATCGGGCATGCATCTGGTACGTTTTATTATACGAAAATTGAAAAAACAATTTTTTGTTGCCTGACACGGGAATCGAACCTGCGACCTGAGGCGAAAACAAGTGCGATACGTTCTAGTAATGTACGATTATATTATAAAATACAATCTAAAATTTTTTTATCAATTTCCTACATAGATTATATACACTGCAACCCATATTGAGCTTTATTACACCAAGATAAAGTTTATTTCTATATTTTGAATAAAACAATGGGTATTTTATTGTTGCTCAAACATTGGTCGCATTATTTAATATAATTTTTATAGAATGTGCTCAGAGGAGCGAACCTATCTCAGAACTAATCGTCGCCTGTAATGATAGAAGCCTTCTATAATTATTTCGAGCGACTGACTGTCTTTCTATGCTATATGAATTACTGGAAAAGACATAAATTTTTCCCCGTGTCATCGCACCACGCCTGAACAAATGGACCAATTCTTCAAATTCTTTTCTGTTGAATAGGTTATTGTCAGGAAAAGGATCACTAAAAGAGAAAACCGGGAAAATTGCAGGGAATGTAAAAAAAAAACATTTCAATTTTATTAATATAAAGTGGTAGGTAGTTACTGTTAATGGCAAGCGATATGAAGTTCGCCGGTTAGGTTAGGTATTGGTTTCTTAATGGTTGGCTAGGTAAAACTAGAACATTTTTTAAATATAAAAGTACTTGTTAGTCGGCTGAAAAATCTGTTACACTAAGCGTCTAAAAAAAACATACTTAAATTAATATTTTGAATAATCTAAACAAATCCTTTAAGTAATGTCGCTCGCCTCTGTGGTCCAGCGGTTCAGGTGTTAGACTTGACTGCTTGAGGTCCCGGGTTTGAATCCCGGGTTAGGCAACAAAAGAAAATTTGGGTTTTCCAATTTTCTAATAAAAAAAAAACATTGCTCGTGATTGGATATATGATAGGCTTGTGATAGGTGGCTATCACATTGTGTCTTCGACTAGTCGTGGGTGTTTTAGTTGTGCCTCTGCCTACCTCTTCGGGGATGTGGGCGTGAAGATAATCCTCATCGAAATCGGCTTATTCATTCAAAAGTTATGATGCCACAGACACAAGTCAATCTTATACCGCCCCTGGTTTTCATCATCAACATCAGCCCCGGAGGACGTCCACTGCTGGACGTCCTCCCCCCAACAGCGCCACAAGTCACAGTCACCAGCCGCTTGTATCCAGCGACTTCCCGTGACTTTGACCATATCCTCAGTCCACCGGGTGGGATGTCGTCCAAAACTACGTCTTCCGGTGCGGGGTTGCTCGAGAACCTTTCTTCCGCAGCGGTTGTTGGTTTTGCGAGCAATGTGGCCAAGATTTCCATCGGGATATAAATGGAGACCATTAATTGTTGTATTAGACTGGACATTAATACAAGCATCGACGGCCACATCTAGCATCTATATATCCGTCGTCACACCACTATTTCATTACGGTAATCGTAATTTTTACGTAATAGCAGCCACCAGAAGGCTCGGCGTGATAGTATCGCGTTGATTGCGAACGGCGGTTGATTGCTAAACCTTGCGGCTAGGCTTACCCACGGTTGTATACCAGATGTATTGAAATAAACAATTTCGTTTGCTAATTTCTTATGGACGACATTTAAATTATATTCTACATTGGTTTAGTTATACACAAACATGTTGGGTTAAGTTCCTTATGGATAACAAATGGTGTTGGTCTGCGTCCGTTATACAAAGCGATTTTTGAAATGTGCAGATACTAGACTAATCTTAAAATAAAAAAATAAAATGAAATACTAAAGTGCAGGTAAGCGCATAACTTCCGAATGACTGAACCGATTTAGTTTTGAACGGGTGGAACGAAGTTCGCCGGAACAGCTAGTACGAGTTGTTATCGCATCACGTCTAAACGGATGAACCAATTATGCTTATTCTTTTTTTATTATATAGCTGTAGTTGTAGTAGTAGTTATTATAGTTGGGAGAAGGTTCTTGCATCCATACAAACTGTTAGTACCTGTAAATGTCAAACAATACGAATTTTGTAGGGTCTGCCAGATTTCGATAAAAAATTAAAAAAAGATCATGAACTTTAATAAAACATGCAAATAAATGTATTTCAATGACCTAGTTTTAAAGTTACAAAGCTAATTGCTTTTGTTACTTTAAAACCAGGTCTTTTAAATAAAAAAAAGAAGGGTTGCACTCCAGGAGTGCCAGCAGAAGTGAAAGTTTAAATATTAACATTGTGCATTTTTGATATTTTTGAATGGTTAGGGAATAATTTCGCACGAAATTCTTTAATTATCAGTATGAAAGTTCTATCGTTTATGTGGTAGAATACAATAGTCTTGTGCTTAATCGGGCATTTTAGGATTCGCATTGTAATCGTACAATCCGTAAAATGTACTATTAGTACTATTAATACCTACCTATTAGTACTCTGTGACACACCATGAAACTTCAGTACGCTACCTACCAGTACGGCCACTTCATAATTTACCTCGGCCTATTAAAAGACTATTAGTTTTGAGATAAAATATGATGAAATATTTAATTTTTCAAACTTATACCTGTATAATTCAATTCAATATAATATATATGTGTAGGTATATCGATTTTACTTTACTTACAACTTTAGAAAACAGCTAAACTTCTTCACAATGTTGTACTGTTATTTATATTAACTAAGAAACTATAATATAAATACACCTACAAGTCGCAAACAAATTAAAAGATGTTTTACTAAACTAATATAGCTATTTTATCTACTACAAACTGCAAAGCATTCAAAGCAAGAAACGGTTTTCACTTTACAGTACAATAAAAAAAAGTACAATTACATAAAATTAAAAGTACAATAAAATTTACAGTACAATTATTTACTATCTTCACGCCCATATCCACAAAGGGGTAGGCAGCGGCACAACCAAGGCACCCACGATTAGCCGAAGACCCACAACCCACAATGTGATATGTGAAAATCCTATCGCCAAACGGGCACATATCCAATCCCGGGCAACATTATTTTTATTAGAAAATTGAAAATACACAATATCTAATATTTTTGTTGCCCGACCCGGGAATCGAACCCGGGACCTCAAGAAGTCAAGTCCGACGCCGACCGCTAGACCACAGAGGCGATTATTTAATACTGCAGAACAACGCGAGAGGCCGAATTGCAGTAGATTTTGCGATTGTTTTACACTCACTCGTACTGGTATTATCTATTGCGAATCCTATACTGTTCGAAAATATTTAAGCAACACAAAAACAGCAATGAATCTACGTTTTATTTTAGATCTCGCGCAAGCGACCTGCGCCGCAATTTAGGTTGCCCAAGATTCGGAAAATCCCATGTGTAGAATAGACTATCTATCTCCCTGCCTGGATGCCTATACGGGCGAGCATAGGTAGAGACATTGATAACAATACTAATGGTAGAGTACTATGAAACCGGGTAGAGATTCACGGTTTATAGGGGTTCTACACAGATAAAGCACTGGTTTGCATCCGTGTGGAACGTAGATTTAAACCAAATTTGATTTGTTTCAAGCAAAGTTTCAAGCAAGGTCACATTTAGAAAAGGCGTGACGAGTCGTAATTACAACCGTCTGGATGATGCTTTACCTATTCCTGTTGTTATAGTGACTTTGTTGAGCAATGTCGAATTTCAATCCTGTGAGTGATTAGGGAAAGACATGTCGGCTACAGGACAGCGACGCACCTATAGGATCTATGGTGTCTGTAGGCCGTGGTTGTCTCTTACCATCTGGAAGCCATTGGGCTTGTATACTGTCTTATACCATAAATTTATGGCTTAGATAATGCCACGGAATTAACATAATTATAAAGCCTGAGTCTGTATGACTACCCAGTTCAAAAGGCATCTTCTTAAATACACATTTTCATACATATCTTCACACCGAGCCACTTAGAGCGTATCTAGTGCCAAATGCTACGATCCTTGCAGGCCTACTAGGTTTTCTACACGTTTTTACACTTTTCGTACAAATACGTCGATTTTGGAAACTTTTGACACCATTCTCGGATGAAACCCAAATGATTTAATCGTGGTACTTTCTTACCACTATGTGGGATCTATGGTCGAGTGGCTAGCGTACACGTCTAACTACACTGACCAACCGCGAGGCTCGGGTTTGATTCCCGACGGGGGCAGGCATTTATATGACGAACATTTAGATGTCTGCATTTTCAGGTCTGGTATTTCTATGTATTAGTATCGTTGACTTACAACTATAACACAAACATACAATTTGCTTACTTTGGGGTTAGGTTCAATTTGTGTAACTTGTCCAGGGGGGTGATTATGTATCTCAGTTGCCAACACAAATTGCAAAAGTGTACATCAAATGACGTCATTTGTATTTGCTATCTCTATTGTATTTCTTTTGGTCACTGGAGATAACAAATATATAACACGTCATTTGACAGCTATTTGATGCACACTTTTCCACTTTGAGTGGGCAACTGAGTTACATAATCAGCCCCCAGGAATATTTATTTATTTTTTGAGAGGTAGGTAAATATTTACCAAGGATAAACGTATATCATATGTATATAATAGAAACACATAATTTTTCCGCTTTAAGGCCTAGGTCTGATAAACTTCTTAGAAAAATGTTACCGCGTGTGAAAAAATGTTATCGCCAAAGCCAGTGAGAAAGTGATTTATTTTTATTTGTCTTATATTTGTATATTCATAATTTTAAGTAACGGGTCAATAATAAAATCACACGTATCACATTATCTGTTGCCGGCATCTGGTAAAGGAGGCAAGTTTTCATTTGAATTCTGTTGAACAAAATTGGTAAAAGTTTTATATTCTTTTAGTAATATGAATATGTATTTAATACAATATAATTAAATATAATTTCATAAATTGTAAACAAAATCACTAGCGAATATATTTTGTAGTATAAAATAAATCGACTTTGTTTTATACTACATCACTACATAGTATAAAACAAAGTCGCTTCCTCTATCCCTATGTCCCTTTGTATGCTTAAATCTTTTAAACTACGCAACGGATTTTGATGTGGTTATTTTAATAGATAAAGTGATTGAAGAGGAAGGTTTATGTGTATATTTCACAACCGTGCGAAGCAGGGGCGGGCCGCTAGCATACTATAAAACAAAGTCGCTTTCCGCTGTCTCTTTCTATGTACGCTCAGATCTTTAAAACTACGCAACGGATTTTGATGCTGCTTTTTTATTAGATAGAGTGGTGTAAGATGATGGTTTATATGTACAATGACTAAGAAGTTTGACCACCTTTTTTTCGTGGGGAAATCCATCATGGATACCCGCTACTTTCAGTTAAAGTGGCGGGTTATGTGAGACTCCTACTCACTAAACCCCACGGTGTCCTCCCCTTCGCCAGGTACCGGGGCTGTAGGGACGTTTTGGCACTCTTCCAATGGCCCGGCGGCGCTGGATCTCGCGATCCCCGTCGCGCAGCCCCTCCCAACAGGGGGCCGCATGTCGTCTGAAGTGGTGCACGGAGACACAACGTACACCACTTCGGGGGTTCCAGTGGCGACAAGCACCCCCGTACCTGTGCCGACCGGGCAGGCCAGATGGAAAGCCCGCCCCCCTTCTCCGCGAGCCGTGCTGCCGCCATCCCACGCGAGCGAAATGTCCCACCACCCTGTGTGCGCTCCTCGTGTCCCCTCTTGGACAGAGAGGGGTACTGAGGAGCGCCCTCCCTGGTCCGAATTAGTTTCACCGGGGCCCCAGCTCGACCCCAGTTACTCAGCCCCCCCGCCACGACAAGGCTCGGACCCTTGGGTGAGGCAGTTTGTCCACTTACGCGAAGCTAGGTCGGGCTGCTAGTTGAATTATACACTAAGTTAGGTATATTATTAATTGTTTTTAGCACATGACATGTTGTAATAAATAATGCAAAAACTGATGTGAATTGGTTTTTAAAAATTCCTGTTCCCTAACTATGTACTAATAATATTTTTTTATAAATATTAAAATATTTGCACACCAAAATATGGTAGAATATGTTAATATACTTAAATATTATTGTAACATCTCATTTACACACATATTCCGAAAATATTTCCTTTCCTTTCTTTCTTTCTTATGAGTTTACGGCTTGTCAAGTTTACTACATTCGCTACCGTTTCTGTAAATTATTTGTATGAAAACTTTGAACAGCGCTTCTACTGGTAACTACGAGAAACACGCTTTTATACCAAAAGACGTGTCATAGATTTCGACGCGTAATTCACTGAACGTAATCTATACCAACTCATGGTAAAGGCTCTTTCATAAGTATTTAATACAGTTTTAGCTCAACAAACCTACATTGGTTTCAATAAGTATATCATCAGGGTTAACAAAAATTAAGTATTTTCCTCAATTTCCCTGGAACTCCAGTATCTGATCCAGACCAAGTGGCTACGAAGTCACTTTGAAAGTACCTTATTTTAAACAATATAGCTGAAATTCAATTAGAAATCAGTATATCTATGTTTTATTTTTTGAAAAATGAGCATAGGTGCTAGCTCATAGACCAACAATAGACAACTTGAATAATCAAGTGTTTTTCTATCATGACTTTCCAACCATTCGTGCAGTTATCATATGATACTTTTTTTATCATAATATGACACATTTGGATATCGCCTATGTGATTTAGCGGTTCGGAATTGACTTCTTGAGGACCCGGGATCGATCTCCGAACAAAAAAAATAGAAAATGTCTATTTTAAATTTTCTAATAAAAATTACGTTGCTCGGGATTCGGTGTGTGCCCGGTTAGCGAAAGGCTTGTCATTAATCACATTGTGGGGCTTTGGTGTCTTCGGCTAGTCGTGGGTGCCCTGTTGTGCCTCTGCCTACCACTTCGGAAATATATGGGCGTGAAGATCTTTATTTTTACTTTACTTAAAATTTAAACCTATTAGCTCAAAGAATTACGTGGTTAGCCTGTTTAATGAACTTTGAGTCACCAACATCATCACAACGAAACCTAATACCGGTTGTTGCTAACGTTTCAGATTGGCAACTTACATTCAAAATAATTCTGCATGAAAAATTGAGCTAGCGAGCACAGGCTTGCCGTCACTAACACCGTGACTTCTGACTAGGTGGTAGAGTTTCGCAGCGACTCACCCGGATCGATACCACCGCCTTACCTGTTCCTGCCGCCATAACGTCATGACGTGTTCCAGTTTTGGAGCGTAAGTTAGCCGGTAAACTTACTTTTGCTCGAGGCCTAACATCCCGGCCTCAGGTTGGCAACGCACCATTACCACCTGTCTCTAGGCAGCGTGAATTTCTTTCCAACAGGAACGATTTCCTGTCTGCTCGCTTGCCTTTCAATATCATAAAAAAACATAAACTTATCATATCCACATAAATCTACGGGCCTACCACATTAATCACTTTTCGAGAGGAATTTATGTGGATTTGATATGGGTGAAACATTATTTCGATTTTGCAAAATGGTATTCCGTAATCGGAACCGGAACGTAGTTGTGTTGTGAATTTTTCGCGGATTGCGTAACTTTGAATTTTCTGAAATTTAATAACCTATTTTACTGTGAGTTATATATGAATCAGAAATGAATGAATTGATTTCATGTATTTGTAAAAATAATTATATTAATAATTAAGTTTTATTTGATGTATTTGTAATTTATCTGTATTTGGTGCACAATAAAGAGTTAGTATATGATATTGTATTGTATACCGTTTCCACTTGACACTTAGAAATATCGTTTTCACTTCATCCGACTTTAAAGATTATATGACGAAACAAAATACTTAAAAAACAAGCCTATGTAAAATCCGAATAACGGAAAATACCTGTCAAGTTTAATATTATTGGAAACAATATTAATATGATTAATATATTATAATGTTAATAAATTAATTAATATAATATGTATTAAAATTATTGGGCTATCACACAGGGACCTCTTGAGATATTTAGATCCAAAGTAAGCAAACATTCTACTGAGTATTAAATAAATTCATACAATATGTTACATGATTTATTTAATGATTATAATATGTTTCATCATATAATGTTTAAAGTCGGATGAAGTGAAAACGGTATTTCTAAGTGCCAAGTGGAAACGGTATACAATACAATACAATATCTCTTTATTGTGCACCAAATACAGAGAAATTACAAATACATCAAATAAAATTTAAACTATAAAATACACAAAGGCGGCCTTATCGCCAAGTCAGCGATCTCTTCCAGGCAAATGCATCTAATACTAGACAAAATAAATCATCCTAATAGCAGAAGCCTTTTTTAGTGATAGGTATTTGAATTTAGAACAAGCAAGCAAAGGCAAATGCAACCTAAATTACAGTGAACGTAGAAAATGTCGCTTTAACATACTTTTGAAAATATCCATATTTTGAGCTCTCCTGATATCTACGGGGAGAGAATTCCAAAGTCTCACTGCTTGAGAGGTAAAAGAACGGCTACTATAGTAACAAATGTTTCTAGAGGATGTTATAAGCACACACTTGTTCATTTGCTTAAAGTACAAACAAAGGTCAAAAATCTATTCCTAGTTATTGTTTAATTTTGTGTCTTCTAAATAAGTATTCAAAACAGGTAATCTTTCTGAGTAAACAATTCTAAATTTGAAACGAACGTGATGAAACGTAAATAACATCAAATCGATTTTATCATTCACAAAAAATCGATTTTAATCGAGACATAAAATTTTATTATTCGTCGAACCACGGAGATTTTAATGCTTTCTACTAAAAAAGACTTGTTTTTCGATAAAAATCGGTAAAGAACCGATGCACGTACGCGCTTACCTCTTTGACTACATTCTCGGAAACTCGGTCGCTGAGTGCCGAATATAAAAGGTCGTTAATATAGTTTGTTATTGCCTTGAAGATTATTTCTGATTGCCATCCTAAGTTATAGTACTAGGGTAATGAGTTCGACCAGTATACACTGAATTTGGAAGTCAGAATGGAGCTCATTACAAAATGTTACATTATTTTATGGACTATTAAATACTAAATTATTTTATTTCAAATGTTTCAACACGTTCTTATAAGGGGATATAAAATCTCATCAGAGCTTTGGATTAGCTTGATATAAGCTTAGTCGGTTGTCAAACGATTTATAATAAAGAAATACGAGTGTCAACATAGGAAATAGGTTCTAATAGAAAAAAAAACTAAAGAGATCGATCCGTTTAATGATTGAATTTTAATTCATAGAAATATTAAGATGGAAATGGTTTCTACCTTGCCGATACAGTCAAATATTAAACCTATTGTGATATAATATTTATGAATAAATGGCGTTTGACACTGTCAGCCATAACCTGCTGCTAAAAAAATTAGAGAATATCGGCGTTCACGGAACTGCACTTGAAATGTTCCGATCTTATTTGACGAACAGAACCCAAGTTGTCAAAATTGGTGATATCCAAAGCAAGCCTCTGCCAGTGTCATTGGGTATTCCACAGGGATCAGTCTTGGGGCCATTGCTCTTTTTAATCTACATAAATAACATACACCAGATAGGATTACATGGTCATTTGAGCCTGTACGCGGACGACACGTGCCTGTTCTACTTTGGATCAACAATAAATGAGGTAATCACTAAGGCTCAAGAAGACCTAAGTACTTTGTGTTCTTGGCTT
>NJDC01000521.1:353418-371703 GCA_002245475.1 Calephelis virginiensis | reverse complement strand
GCGCAGCATTTCAAAGAACTATCGGAGCGTTACTTTGAAAAAACGACTGCTCATCCGAACCTGGTGATAGCATCCGCGTGTGACTACACACCGGTCGCGAACGCTCCCTCCTATCATAGAAAACCTCGCCACGTGTTATCGGATCCTCCGGACCCAATAGCCGCGGCAAACGCTATTCTGCCAACTCCAAACCGGAACACGACAAACTCACATCACTTTAACATTACACTACACCGTCGCCGCCGGTCTCGGCGACGGAGACCTCTCTTGCGCCCGGCGCCTAACGCCGAGCGACGAGCCACAAATACTCCTCCATCAAGTTCATCCAGTAACCTGAACGCAGCACCAAGTCAAGGTACGGTCTCCCGGGAGACAGCCCTTGGTGCTGACGCTGTAGGTAACAGCCCAATCCATCTAAATAATGATGTCTCGGGCTGAGCACTCTGCTCGGTCCACAAAGTTCGGTGAAGTTGCAAAAAGATCGTAAGTTAGCAAGTTAGTCATCCAAAAAAAAATCGTAGTACATATTTATAAGATTATTGCATTAGCTGCTCCTTTACCTGTTTTCTTTGAGAAAGCATTCATGATGTGATACTTATACAAATGTTTCTTACATTTTTAGGTAAATTTTATGATACGCTATGGATATCTTCCAAAGAAGGAGAAGGGGTTCGTATACACCCCCCTGTCATACTCATATGCGGTGCAGAAGTTACAGAAGTTCGCGGGGCTACCTGTTACTGGGATTATCGACGCGGACACAAAACGGGTAAGCCTGTGTATGGATAAGTACTTACCCTATGTGTATCCGTCGTAGTCGGTAGGTCTGATATTGTGATCATTGTAACTTTCATGTGCCTATGACCTTGCATATAAAAAAGGATTCGTACTTGTTCACTGTGCCGAATCCAGGCAGCAGACAGTTGCGAAAGCCGAAGAGTATTTTAGTCAAACTTGCTATAATTATTATATGATTTATATTTGCAATTTCATTTTTGCTTTTCACTTTGCTATGTACAAGTACATGTAGCTATAGCTTCATGGGTACAATGTAGTGCTAAAAAGATTTAATGTCACCTAATTATGATGTTTGATTAAAACATTCTTCATAAAGTTTCATCATTCAATTTTAGATCTTTGTTTGGTAAATTTCGAAGATACACTGACACCTATTTGCCACCAATTTAATTCATCGATTTTGATATTACTTTTAAGGACTTTTAGTCGTACCCTTTAATTAGTGAAAGCACATTATATTGTTTGTCTTGTTCTTTTTTATTATTCAATAGCAAACAGACAAACCAACCAGCAGACTAGGACTTAACAATTGTTTTAGACCTCGAACTGTAATCATTTTCATATAACCTGAAGAGGCTCATTTAAATTCAACTTTCAGCTATTCAAAAGAAGGCGTTGCGGTGTAAAGGACATAATAAGAGAAGATGTCGTTCCTCGAGCACAACGTCGATTGAAGAGATACATTCTGCAAGAAGGGTGGAAAAAAAGAACCATTACTTATAGGTAGGTTACCCACTTTCACCTTTCGTTAACCAGGTTTGGATATGTGCCCGGTTGGCGATAGGCGATACACTAATGTGGGTCTTAGTGTCTTCGGCTAGTCGCGAAATACCTTAGTTGTGCCTCTGCCTACCTCTTCAGGTATATGGACATTTTTTCTTATTTTAGTACAACAATGGTTTACTTGCAAAAAATAAAAGCGTATATATAAGCGTTGCGAAGCGAGAGGAAAGCTTTCATCCGTGATTTTATTTGTGTTGCAACTTGTCGCCTTGCCAGTGACAGTGTTCGTCAATGTCGCGTTCTTTCAAAGAGAGCTGCGTAGCTAGTAGACTTGCCTAACACCCCGGCCACAGGACAGCGAAGTTCTACACACTGATAAGATATGCTTTATTGCCGTCTTCTATAAAAATAGTTTAACTTGCGGCATTGTGTTTTCTTATAGGGTTTTAAATGGTTCAACTACACTGGACAAGTCTCGGGTGGAAGCCATCATGGCAGCGGGGCTGGCGGTGTGGGCACCTCACGGCCGGCTGCGGTTTGTGCCGGTGACGGACACTAAGGCTGACATTGAAGTCTCATTCGCTAGCAAAGATCATGGCGATGGGTGAGTTAGTTTTTATTCTGATGTTTAAAGGCAATTATGTTGATGGATTTCTCGATTATGCAACACGCTACTTGTACACACCAGATGACTGTGAGCTTCAGTCCTTAGGTTCGGATGTGAACCCTCTTGCGACAGTGTAGTCTAGCATAATCTAAAAACCGGAACTACTGCAGGCGTTGCGTTTAATTAGATATCTTAATGTTTCAAGAAATGTTTGTCAGCATCGTGAGGTCTGGCACTCGATACTCTCTGCCTACCCCGTAAGGGAAGTGAAGATATGTATGTATGTATCTTAATGTATAAAATTCTCGTGTCACGGGGTTCGAACTTGAACTCCTCCGAAACGGCTTGACCGATTCTCACAAAATTTTGTGAGCATATTGAGTAACATCTATTTTTCATCCCCCTTAATGTTAAGGGTGATCCACCCCTAAATTTTTTTTTGTAATTTTCAGACAAAGTTTTTTGTTTTTATTTTTTTATTATACAGCATATAAAAGTACGTACAACCATAAATTTTCACCCTTTTATCAACAACCCCTATTTTTAATAGTCATTTTAGTAATTTAATCATTGTTTATCCCGGGTCGATAACTGATCAATCGTCATTTAATTAGTTATATGGCAAAACAACGTTTGCCGGATCAGCTAATAGTGATATAAATGCTTGGTCACAAGAAAAGTTTTCTTCAAACACGGGGACGGGGAAATTTTATAAAGTTGTAATGCAGTCTCTTAACGTTCACGTCTCGCAATGCCTATTGGTGCCTATCTCGATGCAATTGGGTCGAAAACCAACATAAGTTTATGTAAGTGCCAAAGACAACGAGTTCCTGTTCACGAACTATCTCAGATGTAATCCTGTAATGAAACCTTGAAAAATATTATATCTAACTCATTCTTGCCTAGCACATTCTAGTACACCAAAATTATATTCTACGATGCGGCAATCTTTATTGACTTGGGATTTATATAGCCATACTGCCTTTTCTGTCGTTGCTAGTAGTACAGTAGCAGGTATGTTCACTGTTTTAAATAGTATGATTGTATAACAGTAAAAATAGCTTGGTCATATATACAAAGTTCACTAATATTATCGAATGGTAGTGTTAGTGTAAGCTGGCACTACGTTCTGACTTCTGTGTGTAAAGTACCTGCTATTACAGGCACAAACTTTAATAACTACAATAATGGCAGGTTTCCATTCGACGGTCCTGGGCGCGTGGTGGCCCACGCATTTCCGCCACCTCACGGAGCGATGCACTTCGACGACGACGAGATGTGGGGTGACAACCCCAACGATGACAACGAGGACGTTACTGACCTCTTCGCAGTGGCTGTCCACGAAATAGGACATGCCCTCGGATTGTCCCATTCTAACGTCAAAGAGTCTGTCATGTATCCCTACTACCAGGTTCCTGTGGAAAAGTTACATGAGGATGATATTATGGGGATGTACGAACTATACTGTGAGTTTAAATGTGCGGTTAATCCAGTACATAATATTATGTGTGATTTAAATTTTTAAACGATTAGGTATTAACTTAAAATGCTAACTTAAAGTCATCTTCGGTATCTTGTGAAGTGACCTTGATCTCGCTTACATGGTTCTTCTTACAGTAACAGACAACCGTTGCTACAATACAGACTTTATAGATGTGTCGTTGTCCCGTAGACCGTCGGAGTGTTTCTAGGCGTAATGTTCAAGCATATAGGCTACCCTCCAGGCCAGAACAAAATATTATTATAAATTTTGTTATTGTAGGTATATAAAATGTTTAAAACAAATGAAAAAAAAAACTGTCATTTTATAGGTAAAAAATTGTAAGGCGGTGGTACAGTTAAAGCACGAGTAAGATCTCTGAGTTTTGATAATTTGAACGGAAGGATGAAACTTAAAACAGGTATGTTAAGGCCCCACACTTAGTCAGCCAGAAGAGCCAATCGCCGCACTCCCCCGTTCCATGATTACCATGAAATAATTGCGCTCGAAAGTAAATGTCTAAAACGACAAATCACTATTTTTGACACTATAAAAATAATTTGAAAAAAAAACTGAAACGATTATCTTTCAGGTACAATACTTAAATCTATGTTTATGTTAAATCTGGTGTCGATATTTTCATAATTGAGGTAGACAGTTGGATTTTGCTTTCAAAAAAAGGGTTAACTTTTTGATTTTTTTCTATCGAGCAAAGTGAAATAAATTGTGTTTTGTCTTATAAAGCATATTAATGTTAATCTTGTGTATTTTTGTCACCAAGATCCATGTTGCTTTGTATGAAAAATACATTGTATTGCTGACGTATTTTAGCATACATGGACCCTTAAGACAATAATTAAATCACCACCATGACAACCCAAACTACAAGCAAACTGGGGCAAAAGACAGCGTTAACGAATTTTAAATTTATTTTCCTACTTTGAGTATTAAACCAACTAATACTCCTATGTTTCTTTTATAACAATATTTTTAGAATCTTTATATCTCATATTAGTTATATCTACTATTTCTACTGACAACTTACTATTTCATTTTATAATACCTACCATTAAAAATCCTTCTGCGTGCTTCTGTTCTGATTGCTACAAAGACATAACTCTTGTGCCAAAATTACACTTTACAGTTAAGGAACAGCCCAAAAATGAGGTGGAGCTGGAACCAGAGACTACCAAGGCGACGCGAACGTCTTTCGCACCATCTTTCACGACGGCCGACGACGATTACGAGGAGAACGATATTCCAGACCTCTGTTACACGAACTACGACACCATACAAGTCATTCAAGGGAAAATATTTGTCTTTGAGGAGGAAGTAAGCAGTTGTAATATTATTTATACATTTGAAGGTATTCGGGGTATCTCTCCGGAGTTGAAAATTATTTGGGCGCTCTATTTATTATATTTTATAGGATTTGCCTAACTGTAATCTACTGTAATTTTAAAATGTATCTTGATATATTTATTACGCGTCTTGTTGTTTTCCGCGGTGGATTCTTACAGCTAATGTTAATAATGTATCTCGAAAGATAGATTTCAAGCAATCTAGATAGCTGCGTATCCGCCGGTCTATCATATACCTAATTGCCATAATTATGCAGTCCACAGATATGTTATTGGCAAGCGATAACATAATAATGGATCAAAATATCAATCTTGGAGAGCAAGTTTTGGATTAGGATTGATTATTAATATTGGCCGTTAGACTACTTAACTGAGAAACGAAGGATAGCTTACATTTCAATCTCGGCGAAGTCGCGGGTAACAGATAGTACCTCAATGTATTTTGTTTATTTTGATATTTTATTGCTTTTAATATTTTGTGGTTAAGTAATTTAATTACCTAGTTCATGAATGATCATTTCAGTGGATGTGGGTTTTGATCGAAAGGAAGAAGATCGAGGAAGGTTACCCGAAGAAGTTCCAAGATGTTTTCGTCGGCCTGCCCAAACAGATTTCGGTCATCAAAACCGTATACGAAAAGCAGAACGGGCACATTGTTATATTTTACGGTTAGCGTTTTGAATTGATCAACCCACGCACGCACGCACACACGCATGTACCTACGCACGCACTCACGCACGCACACACACAAAGACATCTTCTCGCCGTGTCCTTTACGGGGTATGCAGAATGAACCGAAAGCTAAATCTCACGACCCTTTTCATAAAAATACGCCGGTTTCGGGGACTCTTGACACCATCCTCGGATATTAATTGATCTATGCACAAGTATTGAGTTTTGCCATTGTGGAACTTAGTGTCTTCGGCTAGTCGTGGGTGCCTTGGTTGTACCTCTGCCTACCTCTTCGGGGATATGGGCGTGAAGATACTTTTTTTTATGTACGAGTATTATATCAAAAATGAAACACTGTTTGTTTGCATCGATAGAACTCTAAAAAGCCTAAAAACTTCTAAAAAACTCTGTTTTAAAATGTAATTCGAAGTTCAAAAAAGGTTTAAAGGGTTAGAAAAAAAGGTAAAAGGTAAAAAAAATGCGAGGAAAATCAGTTATGTGAGTAAAATGTTAATAAAAATGTTACTAGTTGTCAATGTCAGGCGAAGCGACGTTTCACCAGGGGGGTTACTATAAGCTCATAAAATTATTTTAATAATATTAATTGTCATCGAAGAAAGACAACCTTATGACGTATAGACTACAGTATAAAGTTGTTTATAAAAGTGGACATTTAGCAAGATGGAAAAAATACTGCTATACGCGTTCATGGTATAGATATACCTGGAGAGCTTGTTAACCATTTAAGCGCTTAACTGAACAAAACCGACTTAAAAATTCAGTACCACATCGCAAACTGATGACTCTGTTTACAAAAGGTAGCTGATGATGATGATGATTATGAATGATTACGAGATGATCTCATATAAAACTTGTCAAAATTCGACTATATTTTTGACTAGGTACTGTGGTTTTTGAGTAAAACTTAGTACTCATTACTTCATGTGACAATTCAATTTTATAATTTCGCAGGGCGAAGTTATTTCGAATTCAGCTCCCGTTTCCGCCTGGTCCGGCGCGGCCGCCTTACGGAGTATCAAATCCCAGCTCACGTCCCGGAGCTGACCACCGTCTTCCTGTCTAACTACAACAACAAGACTTACCTCATAGAGTACGAGAGGTTCTGGAGGTACGACGAGGCTGCGGGTGCCATGGACCGCGGGTATCCCAAGGGCATGTCCGCCTGGAGGCAGGTCCCGTACCCTGTGGACGCCGCAGTCGTATGGAAAGGGGGTGAGTTTCAAACCGGGACAAAATTGACCCCTTGATTTTTTAATCTTTCACTAACTTAAATGAGTTTTGTCTGTGTAGGGTATGAATTTTCAAAACCATTGAATAACACGTGTTTCATGTCTTTTAACGCAGGTACCTAATTTAGAAAAAAATGACGGGTTGCACTCCGGGAGTGCCGGCAGAAGTGAAAACTTGAATATTAACGTTGTGTATTTTTGATATTTTGGAATGGTTAGGGAATAATTTTGCACGAATAATTTATGTGGTAGAATACAATATTCATTTATTGCGCCATCGTACAAACATGACAACACGAACATACGCGCAAGCGCCCTGCGCCGTCTTGCGAATCAGGTCACGTGTCCTGACGCGAGCTTAGAAGTTTTTACCCATTCCAAAAAAAGTGCGCAACGCCGCTAAAGAAGTCTTCACTTCAAAAATACCAATTCCAACCCCCTGATGTTTTATTTTTGTAGGGTATTTTAAAATTTCACGTAAGCATGCAGAGTTAGAAATATTATTGTAGAAACTCTGACTCCCTGTCTCACTCAGTTAGAAGTTTAGAATCCTATGTAAAAATTATTGGTCAGTTTTTTAAGGAAGTATTATTGGTTATGATGTGGTAAACGTGGTTATTTTTTTCAGACACGTATTTCTTCCGTGGACCTCGCTTTTGGCGCTTCGACAACCGTCTGATACAAGCGCATGAGTATTACCCGCTGCCGACCGCCCAGATCTGGTTCCCCTGCCAGCCAACGCCGGATATGATTAAATACCTCACCAACGACGAGCCATAAGACTCATCAAGACAAGAATCCTGCCAGTTAACATACATTACCTAAACAAATGTTGGACCGAAATTCATGAGCTCAATTTTACTTGTCTCCGCAGTAGTAGCAGGAAAACTTTAAAACACACTGGTCAACAGGAACGAGTTTCGCTAGGACTGCTACTTATTTACATAGTCGACATATTTAAGCTTAATAGCAAAATAAGATGTATATTTAAAAATATAAGACGTAGCTTAAATAAAACACAGATAAAAATATATCGTATTTATTTGAATCAACGACATTTATTTAAATAACAGAAACCGATTTAACAATCGTGCGAGTGCGCGTTCGGAATGTCCAACATTCATTATATTAATTTGCGCCGTGGAAACAAGGAATTAACATAATACTGAGTGTTCACATTTGTTCTATTTTCAGCAATCTTTTGTACTGACACATGTTACTAAACTACATTATAATAAAAATACTCAGAAAGCATTCGGCGTCCATAGCTGTTAAGGCAAGTACATACCAGCGTAAAAAAGAGCTTCGATCTGCACGCTAAAATCGGGTTCGATTTCGATTTTAAATTGACATTTAAAATCGAGTCAGTGCCATTCCCAGAATTCACAAATATAAAAGTAAATTATATTTTAAATTCTACAACGTAATATGAAGTTATTTAAAGCGAAGTGTTACTTAATAGTTTTTTTTTTTGATATTTTATCATAACGTTTTATCATATAACGTATTATATATGTATCTCTATATCATAACGTATTACATATGAGCACTTTTAATGTCTTTTACTTTTGATTTTTCGAACCAGTAAAGCCTTTACTATTAAGCATTAGCTTAATAGTATCAGCGTACCATTTAACGTGTTTTTTATAAATAAACTAACTTTAATGACATACATCCGAGTATTATTCAACTGAAATGAGATTTAAACTTTAACTATGTGATATTTATTAAAATAAATTTCTACAGCAAGAGCGATAAGCTTTATTAACTGAATTGACCTTATTTTTTATTCAATTTAACCTTTTATACATAAAAATAGGTTTATTTTTTAAATTTATAAAACTATCAACGACAATTACATTTTTTCCGTAAAAGACTGAGCACACACGTAATATGCGGTCATCTACTTTTTATTATTCATACGTTTTTTTATTTTCAAAGTCAAGATCAGAAAAAAATGTGTTCCCAAATTAATAACATATCAATGCAGACAAAATATGAAACCAATGATAAATTCTTAATCGATTTTAATAAATTTATAGTGACCGCAGCATATATATAAATACGACATAAAATTGTGAATTGAACAGATTGTGTGCACTCAGCCTTAACACAATAAAACTGTTATAAAATTTCGAACAAATTTTTTTTTTCACTAAAACGAAACAATAGCTACTTGAACACTGAACATTATAAAACCTTTTTACAAGCGTTCATTGCCAATTAAACAAACTTGATGACCAAGTTATAATTACGACTGTTGCATGCAAGATGGACGTGGCAGAGTAATTTATCTAAAGTTAAATTCTGTAATATTTTCGTTCGTCTCAGTCAACGGCCGCCTGCAGTCGATGTCTGAAGTTATCCTTAGTAAAAGATGGTATCAGATAAACTTTCTTACGGAGCATCTACGTAAGCGTTGATGCTATTAAGAGATTTGTGGCTTGGAAACTTTTTAAAACATAAAATAAATCTTATATTTACACTATGGTTTTTTAAGTAAAATTAATATTTTTGCATGATATTTATATTTCATTAAAACAACTTTAATTTAACAATTAACAATATTAGTTTTTTATTGAAAAATTGTTTACTTGATTCAACAAAAGTATACTTTTACCTTTGACTCCCTTTTTAATTTTTCATCAGATAAGTTGACCATTACACTTAACTATAGGTAATAAAAAAATGTATAATCGACATTTAAACCGGTCATTAAGTTTGCCGTGCAGCGTGTAGTAAGGGAGGTCGGTAGCGTGCGGGTGCGTGTGTGTGTGTGTCTAGCTGCAGCAGGAAGCGGGGTTGGGGTCCTTGCCGGAGCGCTTGGTGATGTTGAGACGGGTGAACTCCTCAGCCACCGTGGGGTGGATGCCCACAGTATTCATTAGCTGCTCCATAGTTAGACCACACCTGGAAAATATACGTTTTGGTTAAATATGAGACATAACGTTTTGTGATACGATTGCAAGTAACGGATCTCCAAATGGTACAAGTACAAACGTTTTTAGATGAAATTTGTAATATGTTACCTACCTTCAGGCAAGGCCGGTAAGCCTGCCTTATACCGTTAAGCGGTAAATTTGGTGATTCTAACCATTGTCAGTTTCGGTACAGCGGAATGTCCGTGAAATGTTAGCAACAGACAGATAACTTTTGTATTCATAAAAAAATTTTTCGTAAAGATATCGTTCAAAAAATAAAAATCAATAATTTACTTTAAGTTAATTAGTAATATTTTTAACAATTACTAAAAGTGCGTACAGATCGTCAAAATTAATGAAATTCTCTATGAGGTAGAATCGGAAGATATCTTACATTTACACAATAAGTTAATACAATGTTATCTGTATGTCGAAGGACAGATTTAACGGAATTTAGAAATGTCCTTAACAAAACGGCCCTTACAACTATATCGTGCAATTCATCAAAAGTGTCCTACTCAATTCCCATTGTAATTATGTATTCTGCATACATTCCCATACGCACAGTTGTTCATTAAGAACATAGTAAGCACAGTAGCACAAGAAGAGAGACTGACTTGATGGCGGCGGCGAAGCCCTGTATGACCTCCCCGGCGACGGGCCCCACGAAGTGCAGGCCGAGCACCCGCTGCGGGGACGCGCGCTCCGCCACGGCCTTCAGGTAGCAGTTGCGGATGTCACGCTGCGGCACCGAGAACTCCGTGGGCTTGTAGTACGCATGGTACACTTCCAACGCATCCGCGCCGTACCTGCAGTACACACACTCGGTCATCCTTCAATCTTGAGATGAATCGTGAGATGTAGCGTTATGAGGGGCGGGCAATACGACGTTGTTCTCATTGTCAAATTGTAAAGGTGAGTTTTTGGCGCCATCGAGAGAAAAGATGGTCGAAGTTTTTTCATAATTATTGAATTTCGTGCTAATATTGAGTGAAATTAGTCAATTTTGGTGGCATTTTGTACAATTTTGTTCAGTAAAAGTGCACAAATGAAATAATCATAAAGAAATTAGCGTATCGTATATTTTCTCGTTGCCGCCAAATCTCGTTACATGAGCTTGTGTAAAAAGGCCACCGCTTTACCCAAGAGCCTGACATGACTTATTGACGACTTACGACTGATGACTAATTAAAATTAATTGAAATTGATATAAAATTTGATGCAAATTTCTACTTGACTAATGGCTAAATACTAACGTGAAGGCCAAAACCTAAAGAAAGAAGAAAGAATTGTAAAGGTGCGTTTTGATTGATTGAAATAAACTTTATGTTAAGTAAGTGAAAGTAAATGAGGTAGAACTTATTAGATCTCGTTTGTAAAAAAACATAGAATGTAGTCTCAGATGTTTCGGTTTATGTGGTTGTATTTTGACGCCATTGAAAGAAAGAATGTTAGGCGTTTGTAAAGTTGTACTGAACTTTGTGGCAAAGCTAGTGATTTTTTTCAAATCTGCAATTAGTAGATTAAGATAATGAATCTTGAATCTTGCAAGAAAATCGTGTTATTGTTTTACTCATATTAGTTTAATAAATGAATGAATGAACTTAGGAAGGATTTTTTCTGGTGCGAATATCAAACCTGGAATTTATTGAGCACTCTGTTTACCGGTGACTTTGTCAATGTTGAATAGATTTTTATACAAATTTTCATCCCTTCTTATTACTTTTATAGTCGTTTGGAGGTTGATTTTTAATTGATCGATTTCTTGGCTACATAACATGTAGCTTTTTTGGAGGTTATTTTTAATTTTAGTGTCATTGAAAAAAACAGCCTATGCTTGAGTTTTATATGTATATCAAATTTCATCGAAACCGGTTCAGTGGTTTAGCGGTTTAGAGGTGATAGTGTAACAGACATGAGGCTTTCGCATATATTTTTTATATATAGCAAACAAGCACACGGCTCTTCTGGTGGTAAGAGATAACCGTGGCCTATATACATTATAGATAAAGTAGGTGCGTCGCTATCTTCTGGCCAAGGTGTTAGGCCAGTTGTGCAAGTCTACCGGCTACCCTATCATCCTGACCAGAACATGACAGTCTCATTATGGCGTCAGGAATAGGTACGGCGGTGGATCTCTACCTGGACGAATTGCCAACACTGATCTTATTGGTAAAGATTGTTGAACCTCTGCTCGCTTCTTAGGAGCTGCCTGGCACGAAGGCAGATGGTCTATTCTACAGACGAGATCGGGGTCTATTTCAGGGGAAAATGGATAGAGGTCTTTTAATATTAACGTATTATAATATTACAACAGTATTGTGAAGGCTTTACGAGTAGTAAAGGCCGGTTTACCTTGACCACAATTATCACTATAATCTCTATTTTCACAATTTATTTAGAACTAAATTTTATCGAAGAGATAACTTATACCGTATTGGATAATATTGTGCTGACTACGATGTAGAAAGGAAAATGGTATTTTAAGAACTACATTTTATCTGATGAGATAATGGATATAGTATCAGATAATATTGGACCGACTGCGACATTGAAACGAAAAGGGTATTCCACTAATAACTATTTTCAATATATTTATTGTTTCCGGGTATCTGCAGACCGCGTGGGCAACGAATGTCCAAGCTCCACAGACGCCGGATCGGAGGGCCTCACCTGTCGAGGGCGGCCTCCTCGCTGAGCCCCACGCAGCCGTACTCCAGCGGCGTGAAGACGGTGGTGGCCACGTTGTCGTAGTCCATGAGCTGGGCCGCGCCGGCGAACATGCGGCGTGCCAGCAGCCGGCCGGCGTGGATGGCGACGGGCGTGAGCTCGGGCCGCCCGTGGAGCACGTCCCCCACGGCGTAGATGTGCGGCACATTCGTCTGCTCGGCCTCCGCTATTATCTTGCCGTTTGGAGCGACCGTCTGCAACCATACCTTCGTTTTTGAACTAAGCTCATTGCCAAAGAACCTTAGAAGAACTCACATTGTTCATGTTGGCAAAAGTCCAAACACAGATGAGAATTCTAGCAGTTTCTATGACCATCATCCGCCACCATCATCACATCTCTCTTATATCATAGCACACCAGCTCTAACGGTTGGAGACAGCTACTTTCAAATTCCATTCGCACACATTCTACGGACATACTTACTTTAAGCAAGCTAAATTAAAACTTGTAAAAATATAAGGTTTGAGTATCGCTTCGAAATTGAAATATTTAACATTCAATTTAGACTTTTTTTAATTTTAAACTATGTGTGTGTACACAAAACTCAATATCACTGCCGCATGAGCGATTTATGAGATTAATTTTTTTTTTTCATGACGTTGGTAAGCAAAACAAGAAAACTGATTTTCTGATGGTCAGAATTCACGCCGCCTGGAGACACCAAATGTGGTAATAGTGGGTTCTCGGATCTCATTGTTACAAATGCAGTCTTTTTTTTATCCGCAAATATATATCTCAAAGTATATATATATATCAAGACAATGAAACTTGACCAAATTTTTGTAATTACGTAATTTTAAAATTTTAATTTAATACGCACTTGTTGTTTGTTATAACAAAAAAATAATAAAAAACAATGTTACAAACTCACAGTAACTCCAGCGGCAGGCAAGTTGATGTTCTGTGTGAGGGCGTACCGGCCCGTCGCCAACAGCACCGTGTCGAACACGTCCGACGATCTGCAACGGATGTACCACATACGTTAGTTTTACTGACTTAGCATTGTAGTTTCACTAAGTTTAAATTAAAAAAGTATCTTCACGCCCATATCCCGGAATGGTAGGCAGAGGTACAACCAGGGCACCCACGACTAGCCGAAGACACTAAGGCCCACAATGTGATAGGTGGCAAGCCGTTTTTACGTTTAGCCAACCGGGCACATATCCTATCCCGAGCAACGTTTTTTTTATTAGAAAATTGAAAAAACAAAATTTTCTTTTTGTCGCCCGACCCGGGAATCGAACCCGGGACCGCATGCAACCAAGTCCGACAACTGAACCGCTAGACCACAGAGGCGATGAGTTAAATTATTTTGATATTGAACAACTCACTCTTGCTTGGTTTCCGTGTCCAACCAGGTCGCCTTCAGCTGTCCAGACTCGAGCTTTTCCACAGCCACTGGGACGCACTTGTACTTGAACTGCACTCCCTTGGACTTCATCTCGCTGGTGACCAGCTGCGCCATCTGCTGATCGAAGCCCCTTAGCGGCACCGAGCGGACCAGCACCGTCGTGGGGTAGCCCAGCGAGTTCAGGAAACCGGCACACTCCAATCCTATGTCTAGAGAAACACAAACCACAATTTTTAATACTAGTGGTCGCCCATTGGTCAAAATTCGAACATAATAAATTTTAACATCTTGTTGATAAGAACGCCATCTTCATTTCTCAAGACCATCTACTTTGTTTCCAAACTTTTTTTGTGCGCCATCTGTGATATTTTATCGTTATCATCACTATATTTGTTTGTGTGTGTCAAATGCATGGTAGTGTGGGTAATGTTTTATTTAATGATTTAATGTACTTTATAAGCATTATTATTGAAAATATTAGCGTTCTGTACTTCTCCTACACATAAACTATAAGTGTGCCAAATTTTATGCTCCTGCGTCCGCGCAATTTTCGTAAAAACGGGTCCAAAGTTTTGGCATCACGTATTAATATCTAGATTAAAAAAAAGTCAAACACGCAGACGCATTTTGTGATCCGAAGAAATACACATTGCCAATAAACAAAGTAAAGTTTATTTCCGCGTTTCCAATCTGAACCTTAACTACTCGTGTAAATAATTAAATAAACTTACATCCAGCACCAACCACAAGAGTTTTTCCAGGTGGATGGCTCAAACTGAAGATGTCATCACTGCTGATGCAATATTCCATGGCACCAGAGATCGAGGGATAATGCGGTCGCCCTCCCACAGCGATGACTATGTTCTTCGCTGTCAGCTCCTTTTTACTACCATTCTTCATCGTGGCCACTATAGTATGGGGGTCTTTGAATTCTCCTAAGCCGTTGATATATTCAATTTTCTTCTCCCTAAGGTCGACCCTCGTGACCCAGTTGACGGATTTGACATGGTTTTGTACGGATTCGGTTAGCGCTGCCCAATTTATTTTCACTTTGTCTAACGTCGGTACTTCCCAGCCGTAAGCCACAGCTTCCTGAAATGTTCAAGTTATTACAATTTACTTGTCTCGATTTATATTGTACTGGGCAACAGACTGTGCTATAGCGTATTAATTCTATGCTTAAATTCATTCAAACTAATTCAATCATTTTAACTTCAAAATGAAAAGGAAATATTAACATGGACACTTGCGTATTTTACAATAACTTTACATTTAAGATAACTAAGCCTGAAACTACCAATTCCTAATATCATTATCGCGTCATCTCGGTACATCCACGCCATAAACATAAAAAAATATATAACTTAAAAACCACTTTTCGGTTCTTCATAAATTTAAATGGACTTATAATGATGACATAGATACGATTCCAAAAAAATAACGATCATAATCTATTTGTCGAGTAATAATAATAACAAACATTCGAAATAAATACAAAAACATACAGACCAGTTTGTAATTGGTTAAACATATTTTCTTTTTAATAAATAATCAGCTTTTGTGTAACATACAATTGCAAGTTCATAATATTAAACTAGCTCTCTCATGAAAATACAAAAATGTTAAGCTACCAATTGCTAGCATTTTTAAATAGCATAAATTCTTTACTGCTAATAGGGATGTCACGGAAGAAGTTCAACCGCAACCGGAGATAGAGCTGGAGGTTAAATTTAACGACCTCAAAACCTAATGAACAGCTGCGACGTCCATTATACCTAGATAACCAGGCAAGTACCTACTTAACTCAGACACTATGTAGCGTTCTTATATTGAAAGAATTTTTGAAATCGGTCCAACTGAGTTTGTGTTGCAAAAATTCAAAAACACAAATCTATTCTCTTACATAATGTTAGAATGCACTTGCATCATTTTACGTCTTTTATATTAGCTCTGTAAAATTTGATCAAATTTGTTTTTAGGCATTATTCATTAGTGCATAAAATAAATTTAATTAAAATAAATGTTAGTAAAAGAGTAATTGCTACAACAGTGCCAGTGTTTTCTGACGTTAATAGCTCATGTTGTTGAAAAATATAATAACAACTTGACAGCTAACAACTTTGGTCACATTGGGTAATGTAAATCCCCCGATATGGTGAGAAAAATTAAATTTAGAAATTAAAATGTGAAATAAACAATACATTAAGAACTCGTTACCTTATCCCTTATATAACTGGATAGAATATGTTGCATGTATACAATATTTGTATCATAGTATCTGTCGTAATACCTCTTAATTGAAATTTAATGATTGGCAAAATTCTTATCAAAACAAACAAAGAACTTCTATATTTTTCATTTTCAGGAATTGACTGATTTAATGCAAAGATAAAAGGATAGTTTAACGGTGTACCACTAAGGCTTGTATCACACTAGACACAACAACAATATTGAGTATATGATGTATGACAATGAGTATCTCACATGGACATTAATTAGTTAAGTCGTAAAATTAAGTGATATCTACCGACTAATATTCAGCCACATTGCAACTAACATTACAAAGCTCAGAATCGATATATCTCTTTGCAAACACCAACCATATCGAATTTTTTTGTCACAGTACAACTGCAATAAAATTTAAATGACACCCAATTGATACGTACGACTCCTTGACACTTTGTTGCTACGATATGATGATGTTATGTGTGGACAGACCCTAAAGCTACTGTTGCTTATCGAAATGGTAGAAGCGCTGATCTTTATCGACTTTAATTAGAATGAGTGGTAAGAGTTATCATGTGGAACGGTAATTACCATCGACATCAACATTACTAACGGTGTTATATATGCTTATTTATGTGCAGACAACGTTAAACTTACCGCCTTACCTATTCTTGCCGTCATAACGTCCAATAGAAGAGCGTGGGAGATCGACCTTCACCGATTTGATAACCAGAAAAGAGATATTTTTATCGAATATAATTTATTAACAAATATGCCTATAATTGTTTGCCTATCTAAAAGTGCTCATGGCTATTTTTAATTAAATTAACTTTAATCGTTTTTTTTTCATCACTTTTATTATTTTGATAGCAAAAGAATTTTATTTCACTGTTAGTTTTTAACACACAGAATATGCCTAAGTAGGCCTGCCTACTAATTTTTTTCGTGTACCAGGCAAACAGATGTGAACAGGTAAGTCAATATAGGTGACTCCATCGTTCTGCTAACTTATCGAACGTTATATCAAATTTTAGATTATTTTATTACAAAATCAGTCATATAGACTTGCCTGCAAAAAATCATACTTAAAGCATACATAATTTAATTAAGAATAGCCATGAGCACTTTCAGATAGGCAAGTAATTATAGGCATATTTGTTTATAAATTATATTTGATAAAAAATATGTCTCATCTGGTTATCAGATCGGTGAAGGTCGGTCTCCCACCGGCTCTTAGACTACAATGATTGCCGCTGACGTGTTCCGGTTCGGAGGGTAAGGTAGCCGGTAAACTTACTTTTGCTCGAGGCTTAACATCCCGGCCTTAGGCTGGCAACGAACCATTACCACTTTTGGTGTCTCTAGGCGGCGTGAATTTTGTTACAATTAAGAATTAATCTGTCTACTTGTTTCCCTTTCATTATCATAAAAAAAAGCCCAAAAATATCGGGTAACACAAACGGCCGTAGCTTCGACTTTCGTAACCTTTGGTTAGGATCATTGCATTACAACTACAAACGTACCTACCAAAAGACGACAGTGCAGTACTACTATTTAAATTATGCGGCTCGGCTTTACACCTTTTACTTTTAAATTGGCCTAATCTAAATTTAAGCGAAATGATTAATTATGTAATAACAACTCTATCTTTAAAATACATTCGGATTTCCGAAGCTTGACGAATATAGCCGAACCCATAACTTAAATAGTACTACTGTACGGTGGTACGAACGCGGTACCTACGTACGCGCCAAAGTCGAAGATTGTAAAGTGAAAGTTCTGTCTTTTTATTTGTTAAATACAATGTTGTAGTACCTTATAAGTTAAATTGGTTACAATTTTAATAAACATACAAAATGCAAGTTGTTCTCAGACTTTACCTACCTAGCAATAAGAGACAACGAAAGTAAAAGTAGACATAGGTTTACAATTTTGCGTTTTTAATTCATCTCTTCATTACTACATACCTACAACAAAGTCGCTTCCGCTGTTCCTTTGTATGCTTATATCTTTAAAACTACGCAACGGATTATGATGCGGTTTTTTAATAGACAATGGGATTGAAGAGGAAGTTTTATATGTATATTTCATAACCGTGCGAAGCCGAGGCGGGCCGCTAGTTTTATAATACAACGCCAAAATTTGCGCGTCTATTACGGTCATGCA
>NJDC01000521.1:325967-353070 GCA_002245475.1 Calephelis virginiensis | reverse complement strand
TCATATGGTTAATGGCGTAGCTTAAGCAAGTTATTTATATACGCATATAATCAAAACGGAATATACCCAATGATTCATCACTTATGGGAAACTTATGTCAATTTACCAAATATTATAAATTATAGGATACAACATTAACTTACTTAACTATTTTAGTGCTATCATCATCATTACTTCAGACTTTGTATTGCAATTAAGCAAGTTGCAAGTCGTGCACTTTTACATGGCTGCGACTTCCGAGAGATAATCCACAGGACATTTGTTAAATTTGTTGTTTGTTTTTTATCGCGTAGGGCAGAGGTTCCCAAACTTATTTCATGTAACGCCCACTTTGAAAATCAGTTGTTTTGTAGCGCCCCCCCCCTCGTTTTTTTCTTGTCAATAACCTCAATAACATATTTGTTGCGCCTAGTTTAAAAAAAACATTTTTTTCAAGATTTATACCGCCCCCCTCTAGGCTTCCAGCGCCCACAAGGGGGCGTTATCGCCCGCTTTGTGAAAGGCTGGCGTAGGGATATCCAGTGTTTTCGAACTTATCTGCCGATGTGTACTCTGTCATGTCGTAACACCGAAATGCAATCATATTTTCTTAAACTTCGGATATTTTAAATATCGCAACTATTCTACCTATTTATATTTTCCAAGTTGGTAGCTTTCCCACAAAGCAGCGAAAGAAATGATCTTCTTAGTCAATCAAATGCAAAATGATGTTGATTGTTATAACTAGGAAATTAATTAAAAAGCGACCTGGCTAAACATCACAAAATATAATTACATTTAATTATCTTTGACGGAAATTAGATTGCATTTGCACTCTTATTAAACTTCCTGTCTAGAGTCCAAAACTAAGATTCGAGGCTTGTTGAAAGAGAAGGTGAAAAGATTCATTTTAGGAATGTATCATTAAATGGCCTAATGTGTACAAAACGCCTAAATGGGGTTCTCAGTTGTCACTGTATATTACCAACCAAATAGGCCCGAAGTTGTTGGACTACACCTCTGGCTAGCGCAGCCATGTACTACCTATTATAGTCACCGCCCTAAAATAATTCGGATTATCATTGTTATCTATTCCACGTAAAACAAACACAAATCCGTGTGAGATAATATTGTTTTCTAAAATGATTTCACAAATTTTCTGCATGTCACGGTAATCGTATGTAGCGTTAATGTGGATAAGGTCTACAACAAAACGTGACTGGCATCTCCGACCTTGGCGGTGACTCACCTCTGCTCGTTTCTCGTTTTAACATTAAAACCATTGATAATAAGAATATGTTATCTTTTGACTAACTTTGCTTCATTACTAAACCTAGTATTTTGACCGAAGTTGATTTAGCACTTTGTCCGTGACAACAAACTGACAGGTAAGTATTAAAAAATAAGACTTAGAACATTCCCATTAACTGTAGTTTACATGTTTATACTAAACTAGCAATTTCACACAGCTTCGCCTGCGTAACTTGGGTTCTTCTGCACCAATTTTGATGAAACAAAGCCTACCTATGTCACTCAGGGATAATGTAGCATTGTAAAGGCGAAAGAATTTTTGAAATCGTCCAATAGTTTCGGAGCCTATTCATTCCAAACAAACAAATCAAATATTTAATCTATATAATATTAGTATAGATGTAAAGAAACTGCGTTTTAAAATTTCATATCGTTACTACTTTATGCTCCCAGCTTCGCCTGTCCGACAGCTTCTAGCTGATAGATAGACCGACCTAGCTTCTAAATCGGTCTACGATTTACAACATGGCTAAGATTTTAAGTAGAAGTATCTAGGGACGTTTCTAATTTTTTTTTTTTTGTAATTAATGTCTCTAGGTTTGTCGGTAAATATATTAATCGTAATCTTATAAAATACCACAACTACAATAAGAAGATGAAAGGTTAAAATAGCTACAAAACGCCTTACGTAATTTATGTACGCCTCATAATGGAAACATAATAATTATACTCCGGCTCTGTCATATAATTGACACGCTGATAATTTACTAATATCATTGGAATATTACGCAACCGGTTTTGTTAGTTATAATTAATTAAATTCAATTATAAACTTCGCACCCAAACATTTTACAAATTACACACAGTTATGGTTTTTCCCTTAAGGGGCAGAATGAATTGCGTCGGTATACCTTAACCTATATGCTCTTGTATGAATGTTGCCACATAAATATACAACACATTGGCCAGAAAAATCGTAAACCGGAATAGATATTTAAAATGCTAATGGGTCTAATGTTAAGTTGGTTTGTAATAATAAAAATTTCCGATTCTTTGAATTATATAGGAAGGCAGGCGGATATCCCGTTGGTAAAAAGTACACTTCGCCGATGCGCACCCAAGGTACCAACTGTAGTGCTAAGTAGCTACAATGCGAGAGTATAGCCGCGGAGATGTACTATGTAATATAACTAAGGTTTAAAAACTATACGTTCTACATACTCGTATTATGTGTGTCCTTGAAGTGACTTGACCGTGGTAAAATATATCTGAAACCTAAATATTATAAAATAACTTGCCAGTCACGGTGTTTTTTTAACGTCGCCTACAAAAAATTCAAAAAAGGTATATTTATGTAGACACAAGAAGTTGATGATATTGTTTGCACGCTTGTTTAATTATTATGAAATACTTTACTTGTTTAAACGTAACTCGAACATATTTTAAGTTGTACATAAATTTAAAATTAAAATATATAAATTAAAATTAAAATTTTAATTCATCGCCTCTGTGGTCTAGCGGTTCAGTTGTTGGACTTGACTGCATGAGGTCCCGGGTTCGAATCCCGGGCCGAGCAACAAAAAGAGAATTGGGTTTTTCCAATTTTCTAGTAAAAAAAATGTTGCTCGGGATTGGATATGTGCCCGGTTGGCGATAAGCTTGCCACCTATCACATTGTGGGACTTAGTGTCATCGGCTAGACGTGGGTAGACTGGTTGTGCCTCTGCCTACCTCTTCGGGGATATGGGCGTGAAGATACATAAATTTAAACCTATAATATTTTTTATAGTATAACGCAGACGGCTCCCTGATGGGAGCTAAGCTTTGTTGCTAAACTAATATCTGCAAAGTGCAGTTTCGGAAAGACAAACAAGCAGACTGATTTATTAACAATAAAAAATAAATACTCTGCGTTAGTGTTGCGACAACTGCGGTACCACCGCCTTTTTTTATGTTATTGAAAGGCAAACAAGCAGAATTCACGCCGCCCAGGGACACCAAAGGTGGTAATGGTGCGTCGCCAACCTGAGGCCGGGATGTTAGGTCTCGAGCAAAAGTAAGTTTATCGGCAACCTAACCCTCCGAACCGGAACTCGTCTTGACGTTATGGCGGCAGGAATAGTAAGGCGGTGGTACCAATCCAGGTGATTCGCTGCGAAACTCTACCACCAAGTCAGATGTCACGGTGTTAGTGACGGTAAGCCTATGCTCGCCTTTTACGAGCTGCCTGGCAGGAAGGCAGATGGTCTATTTTGCAAAGGAGCCCGGACCAACACGGGGACAACAAAACACGCCGTTCCTGACCATGGATTCTTGAATGAAAGTGCTCGCTACTGTCTTGGGGATAGGGTAGTCGGTAAGCTAACTATTTCTGCCATCATAATGTCAGTGCTAGCTACTGTTGGTAGGAAATTTACTCGCAAAAAGATCTTGAGTTTGATTGGTCCGGAAAAACACTCTTGCATTATTACTTTTAGTTTTCATAGTGAATTTCTCACCATCAGAAAATGTGTCTGCTTGTTTCACTTCTAATCACAGTAAGAAAATACATAACGTGCGCTGAACTCGTGAAGGTTTGTTGATAAGCTGTTTGTTTAAATTTATTGCCTACATACATACACATCTTCACCCAACGGTGTAGGCAAGGTATCAAGTACCAAACCTCACGATCCTGGCACACCTGCCTGGCTTCCTCCACATTCATTACCCTTTTCATACAAACACGCCGGTTTCGAAAACTCTTGACACCACCCTTGGATAATAACCGAGCTATTATTAGGTAGAATGTCAACCTAGGTCATTGTTCTACAACCTATTGCCTACAACATCCTCTAAACTGAAATATGAAGTATTTAAGCATGCTAACATTTTAACAGTAATTAGTGCAGACTCATTGCCTTTTCATTATTTTTTTTCAATCACAAACTATTAATTGTATAGCTGTTAAAGCTACGTTAATACATTGATAAATTTTGTTTAGAGATAGATTACAACAAATGTCAAGTGGGTGTAAACTTATCTTCATATGGGTTTCATCTATATACATTTAGACTAATAATACAAGTAAAATAATATAATTTACTAAGGGAAGCAGTTCTTAGGTTTTCCTTGATCTACCTTTATAGTGTCCCTGTCGCAACTGTTGTTTTACAGTTTGCACAGAAAGTAGTTTGTAAGTGAAGTTTACACAAAAGAGGCAATTATTTACCCCACCAAGGACCACTCAAATTTTTATCTATAGTTGGTAAATGTGTGTTAGAGGTAGGAAGTAATTGGGTTAAGTGCAAATTAGTTAAGTAATTAGCGGCTGAACACACCAAAAAGTCGCAAGTCACCCTAAAATTAATATAAAATGAAAGTTGTATGTTTCTACACATCTTGAACAAAAATGTTTCAAATTATTAATAAATATTTCTTGATTTTAAACTACACTAAAAATAATAATAAACCCTGTCAAATAAAAAAATTCAAACAAAAAAAAATTGGTGAAGTATTTTTACATTTCAAGTCAAAAAAAACTTGAAACGCAGAAGCATTTGAGTGAGCTGCACCAATGACTTTTACTGAAATATCACCGATGTATAAACACAATGTTTTGTTATGGAACTAACAGTTATAAATTGTTATGCCAAGTATCATGATATAATCTTAATTTTAAAAATATAATAACTAACCAATAAAATGGAAGGAAAAAACGTAACATTACCGAACTATCAGGAACAGGAGGTAGGAGCTTAGGAGGTTGGATTCCAGGATTTGGATCACTTACCATGCCCTACAAAAACATATTTTTAAGAAATAGTTATAATAATATGAAGATCAATTCAACTACCACATTCTTACAATTTTACTTTGTTTAAAATTTAATCATTTTGGATTGACATGATTAGGAAGTAAGGATTTTTTTAATATAACAGCTTCCTACTCAAACAATCGATAACAAGGCTTGAAAATGAAAGATATTTTTAGAAAAAAATTTTTGTAATGGATCTCTTAGCAAAATTTAGCGAAATTGATCATTAAACAGTTTACAGAGTACATCTACTTACGAAATTTCGACTGTATGTAGTCCTAAAAATTTTGGAATGAAATGGCTGTGGCATACAGACAGAAAGGCAAATAGACAGGCAGACAGATATGACAGATTTATAACAGTTTTTATTTTTTGTAATGCAACCCTAAAATTGAACACGGAATGGATTTGTCTCACAATATTTCACTATCACTCTGAAAGCTCACAATGCGAAAGGCAACAGTAGTTTTGACGGAAATAAAATACATTTTTTATGAGTCTATTGTAGATCTTGAACAGTAAGAACAACTTCAAAGGGCACAAAAGTTTTTTAAAATATCATTATATATTGCTATACATGAGTAATGACAATTGTTACTTTACTTAGACATTTAATGCCAGTAAAAACAAAACGAAAGTATTGTTAGCGCTCTTTTAATATTGCAGCAAATAAAAAGAATAAGAACGCTTCCTTCACTTTACAACCTTAAGAAAATGAATTTCTAGTGAGCTATATATTTTATTGGAAATGTGCATATTTTATTAACTTTTGATTTAAGAAATAAAAATCATGTGTATATATTTGAATATTTATGAAAAAAAAATACTTACATGTATACTTTCTCCTAGAAGAGCAGCTTGGTGCATCAATTTCTTCGGTATACACCCAACATTGACACATGTTCCGCCTAAGCCCCATTTGGTTCCTTGTGGTGAGGGAGTCACATAGTCTAGTACTGCCACACGAGCACCGAGATTTACAGCTTCTTTAGCACAAGCTAATCCTCCTGACCCACCACCGATCACAGCCAAATCAAAATCGTATGTTCCATCTACAATGTGCAATAGTGACATCACATATTTCTACAGTGCAACATGAAAAAGACGACTGGGCTTATGATACTGTTGTTATATTTTATTAAATAAAAATATGTAACTATAAATATAATATAATATCATTTTAAGACCTGCTCAGCGATTTATATTATTAACCATACATACTGTTTTACATTGTACACAAGTTATTACTAATCATATAATAAATCTACAATCAGTGATATTTGCATTTGTACTTGATGACCCGGCAGACATTGTTCTGCTATTTTTCTTAATGTGATTTTTGTAAAAAAAATTGGGGTGAGTCACCCTAATAACTTTGGGGTATGAAAAAGATATTAGCCGATTCTCAGACCTACTGAATATGCATATAAAATTTAGTGAGAATTGGTAAAGCCGTTTTGGAGGAGTATGGTAACTAAAATTGTGACATGAGAATTTTTTATATAAGAACTAGGTGACCTGGCAGACGTTGTTCTGCTATATTTTTAAGGTGATTTTAGTAAAAAAAAATTGGGGTGAGCATCATCACTTAGAGGTATGAAGAATAGAATAGATGTTGGCCGATTCAATATGCTTACAAAATTTCATAAGAATCGGTCAACCCGTTTCAGAGAAGTTCATTTATGCACACCGTGATATGAGAATTTTATATATTAGATATGTAGAATGACTGACTATGTTCATAGAATAAGTATTACATTGTTATATTTTAATATATTAAGCTAGGTATTTTTCTTGTTATATAATATATGTTGATAAGTATGTATTTATTATGCTACCTAAAGTTAGATGTAGATTGATGCAAATGTATTTTTTATCTATGCATGGTGTGTGGGTGTTTAAATAAAGTAAGGTCGACTGGTACAGAATGCCATGTAGTATTAACGGCCAATATCAATAATCAATCCTAATCCAAAACTTGTTGTCCAAGATTGATATTTTGATCCAATTTTATGTTATTGGTTGCCAATAACATATCTGTGGACAGGATAAATATGGCAATTAGGTATGGGATAATAAATTATTTCTTTGGCGAGGAGAATTGATTCGGCGATTTCTAGAACATTATACATGACCCATGACACACATGGGGTTTCAGAAAACACTTCTTTAATTTTTAAAGCACCTGTATTGCTATTCAAAAACAGGTGTTATTAGTAGAAGGGTCAAAATTTAGGGTTGCATGAATTTTGTATTAGCTGTCGATTCAAATTTCTACCACATCCCATATCCTACCGCAATACCCATACCATATTAATTTTATCCAATTGTTTAAAATGATCTTATCTGACATTTATTCAAAGCATGTGACCGTAATGAAAAATTTTTATTTTAATTAAAATTCCTTACATTTTCTTTAATTTCTCTTGTTCCACTAAATATACACTTTTCTTCTCGTATAACCCTTTTCCTAACGGAAAATAACAACCTAAAAAAAATAATTAGGAAAATTTGTTCTTCCATTAACACATGATGGAACTCACCAAGGGAAATGAGGATTAACTTTCTTATATAAGATTACATCAAATATCCAAATCATTTCATAATGGCTTAGGCCTTTGACAACTATGAATTAGAAACCATTAAAGCTATAATATAAATGTTTTAAACAATAAATATATTTCAGTGACAAACTTTTATTTATTGGGGCTATTCCCAACAGCTAATCTTCAAAAGCAAATTAAGCTCTAATACATAAGGACAATGTTGGGAATTAAAGGAGTTCCTACAACCATTTTCCGCCTCATTATACCAAACCATTGTCACTAAAGTGAAGGATAACTCTTAAAAGCTGGGTCTCTCTAATTTCCACATAGACAAGTACTTACTTTTCAAGTTAAATAGAAGCATGTAAAAAGTAGTAGTAGTAACATTACAGCTACATATATAAGTTATAAACAAATTAACTTCTCAACTAAAAAGAAAACAATGTTTGTCTAGACATAATTTGATAGTATCACTAGGTACATTAATGTACAATAGACAAAATGGCAATTCAGATTAATAATATGTAACAATAACAATTGTATTAGCCCTTTAATGGTGCATGTAAATACAACAGTTAACAGCACATAACATCCTGTGAATATTAATACTTTTGATACCTTGATCATAACTAATTGAGGGAGTTATCAACTTGGTCTTTCGACCACAACAAATCCATCCACCTGGCACAGGCATCAATAAAAACAAAATTGTACTCAATTTAGGTGCACAAAAATGTATAGAATTAGACATTTTGTTTACATAACTTCACTGTGTCTAAGTAATAACTTAAAATGCATTGTGTTTTCCTCAAACTATAAAAAACCCAAAACGAATACAGAGGCTAAATGATTAAGCACTTTAAAAAACAAATTATACTTGGGGGAAAAATGTAGGTTATGTCTAAGTTATTACTTCAAGGCTCATTACAAGAAATAATTAATTATAAGACCACTTACTCGCAAAAGTACGTTTTGTGATAATTATTATTCCCTCTAGTCGATTGACTGGTTTTATAAAATTAGATATTCGTCGAAAATTATTCAATATTGTCATTTTTATTCTTGACGTTAGTAAACGACAGAGACAGGATATCACAACGCTTCAAGAAGATAGCTTTCTATCAAACTTGAATGTCAAAAATTCACGCAGTTGATTATTCTACAGAAAATAGACAGCAAGTACTATCCAAAGAATGCGGTCTGTACTAATCACAGGTGCTAACCGAGGATTAGGCCTAGGAATTGTGAAATATCTTACAAAAAATAACAAATTCGAAAATGTATTTGCAACCTGTCGCAACGATTCTGAGGTAAGATTTGTTACAATTTACTTACCTATTGGTGCCATTTTAAATATTAAGATTTATTACTGATAATATTTTTTTATTAGAAGCACTATGCACTTCACTTCAAACTTATTATGAACACAAATAAATTAAAGAACTCTGTGTCGTGTACTATATATTGTACTCCTCTTTAACAAATGGTGGTTGCTAGAAAGAGATGACAAATAGAATGACATGTCCATGACAGACGACAGCAGATGACGCCATCACAGCCATCGATGACGGAGTGATATAGATTAAAGAAAGTACATAGCTAGAGTGACAACGCAATTTTTTGCTATCGAGATCTCTTTGATTTCTTACTAATTCACCATGTTTTAAAAACGGATCATGACGAAGTCTGTACATAATATAAAAAAACGTAAGAGGGGGGGAGAAAGAGAGATGTATGTATATTACAAACCATTTTTACCAAATTCTCGACTGTTCGTTTTACATGACCTATGATTTATAAAGCACAGGCCAATTACTGTGTTTTCAATAATTAAAAAACGTTTTACAGGACATAAGACAGCGAACAAGCAGATGTTATATGAGCATCGCTGATCCTGTAGCAGGCACATTAGCCAAATCAGCCTCGATTTGGCAAATGTGCTTGCTACAGGACCCTATCGTATCCTGTGGATCACAACATAACAATGCCAAACACAGGCAGGCAGGAATTGTTAAGGTGGTAGATCCCTACCTCGGCAAATTGGTGCACTGCCCTCTAACACCAGTAGTCTTATTATTATTGATCCATTCAACCTATCCTCGCCTCTTACGGGCTGTCAGACAGGGAGGTAAATGCATATTCTGTAGTCTGTACAGGGGGTCAACATGGGGATAATAGAAGCAATAAAAAACATTGTTTCTCTGTAGGTTATGTGTGACTTGATTGATATTTGAAGGATATTTATTTAACACTGCGCTGGCTGGCGAAGTCTCTTATAGGTTAAGTTATTTAGATGAACTTCAGGGCACAGACTTGACAAAATAAAATAGATTTAAATAAATTACGTATTCATTTTTATCTATTAACTAGGGACTCGTAGCTATTGTTTACGAACCAAATATTTTGCTTCCATTTATTTATTTTTTTGTTTTGTGAATATAAAAATTAAACTTACTTCGTACAATTCCCTAAATCTACAACGTATTCATTATGCTAAAGTTTTCGTAATTAAACTATTCTTAATTTGTTTTAGGAGCTGAAAAATATTTCCAGAGAACATAAAAATATTCACATTTTACATTTGGGTAAATATACTTATGTTTTATGTAAAAACTTAAGACAACGACTATAATACATGGCTACAGGGTAAGTCGACCTAGATTCGTTAAGGGCGTATAGCTTCTATCATTTCTGATTGATTTGACTGTAAAATACCCTATCCTAAACCTAACCGTTTTCGAGATATTCGAATTTATTTGTTTTTTATCAAATTTGCCAGTTTTCCGTTATTAGATTAGACATTCTGAAATGTGTCAATCTTATACTTACTGTTATTGAATTTTTACAAGTTAAATAAAATGCTTTATAAGACATAAGACAATGGCCGTCCGTAGGACCTTTAACACCAATCATACTGTAACGTAATAATTTCATTTTTTTTATCTAATTAAGTTTATAACGGGCTAAACTGTTTGGAATCGATAGCACTTTTAATCTATGAAAAAAAAGATCAAAAAATAATTTATAATCGTTATCCGACGTGAAATACAATAACGTAAACAAAGCATAAAACTGATTCCCACCAATCGCAGTCGTATTCGCATGCTGATGACGTAGACAACCCGTCAACCCAGCCGACAGAAGTCTCAACTCACCGACCGCCTGCTAACGAACCTACAAGCAGGACTGGAGAGCCACAGACGAAGAAAAAACCAAAAAAGAAGAAGAACAAAGCCAAGAAAGAAGAAAAAAGTAGCTCAATTGGTTAGAGCATTCGTCGGCTTGAGACGAAAGGTTACAGGTTCAAATCCTGTCTGGGGCGAAATTTTTTCTTTCTTTAAAATTTATAGAAAGCCAAGAAAATTTCTTCATCTACCACACCAGCAGCCGTACAGCAACATGTGCGTGCAACAATAGCTACTGCAGTATCCTCGTTTTACCAAGACCCGTAGAGAGGAGTCCCCGGACGAAGGAAGGTTGGCATTGCTTGAAAAGGCAATACAGTAGGGTAACTCTCGAAGCTCGATTCACGCAATATTGGAAATTGGAATCGAGTATGACATTTTAGGTACTCTTGAATACAATACTGGCGAATTATAATAAATGTTTATAATAAATGTTAGTAATAAATGTTTATAATTCGCCAGTTAATAGTAAACAATAAATTAGTTGAACTTATTTGTAACTAAATGTTTATAATCCACTAGTACTGTGTTCAAAAGTACCTAAAATGACATATACGATTCCAATTTCCAATTCGCATGATATCGAGGTTCAAAAGTAACCCTGCTGATCTCGCAAGATGTGCAAAGGGCGCAGATCTTGAGGACGATCGGGCTATGACTCAATGACAGTCATACTAAACGATATGGCTCAACTAATAAGCCATTACGGATACTATATTGAAGAACCCGTGGCCTGAAGGACAAGCCCACGCCACTAAAACTTATACTAAAGAGAAGAAGACGAAGATGTGGCGCACATCAATGAGACGCTTCTAAACCCGACAGAAGTTCTTATATTTATATTTATAGGTACTGTACTGGTGATGCCATGACTCGTACTAGGTACGACGTAACGTGACAACCAGTAAAGCATTTTTGCGGACAGTTTATAAAAGTAAATATTACAATTTGGCAATAATATGTATTTAAAATGCATTATCATTTACACCTTTACCCCCTTATATTAAAATTTACCCGGTCCTTTCAAAGTAACGCTGTATAATAGATACAAACATCATAATTATTATTATTGTGTTTACAATTCAGTTTTCTTTATAGCAATAATCTCCAAAACGAACTTGATCTTATTTTAAACTAGCGGCCCGGCCCTGCTTCGCACGGGTATAAAAAGACCTTCCTCTTCAATCACTTTTTCTATTAAAAAACCGCATCAAAATCCGTTGCGTAATTTTAAAGATTTAATTATACTTTTGTATAATTTTGTATAATTTTTGTATATTTTAAATTTTGTATAATTAATTTTGTATAATAATTATACTTTTGTATAATTTTTGTATGTCCTTTTGGACATAGGGAGAGAGGAAGCGACTTTGTTTTAAACTATGTACCTAGTGATTAAACATCAACCTAGAAACCATGCGGTCGCTTCTTATACTACATATAACTTCCTACTCAATTTTGAATATCATCTTTGTATTGATTGTATTTAAACCCGTCATTATTTTGGATTACTGTCTACTGACAAGTTGAAATTTATAAGCTTGTTGAATTAGTTTCTTAGTTTATTTCAAATGTATCACGTGGACTTACGTACCTGGTATTGATAATCAGCAATAAATGAAACACGTAACTGTATGTCGGTGCCTACTTACGTGTTTTAATAGCAAATTATAAATAAGTAAAATAATGAAGAGGTGAAAGGTACAAACTACCAAGTAAAAAGAAAACTAGGCGGTCCACCCAGGTGGTCCCGTGAGGTGGACGTTGGTAAAAAGAGGGTTTTAAACATACCTACCCACCACAACTACAACACAACCATATCACTACTAGGTACTTCTACACCACGCGCGAATAGGCCTAGGCTAAGCCTGAGATGACTATTTTTTAATATTTATATCATTACAACACAACAACGTACCTACCTATCAAATAACAATAATTTGTTTACAGTTATTCTTTAATCTTTGGTTATTCTAAACAATTTATACATACAAAGCACTATGTGTACTTACCTATATTTTAACTTGATTGCATTTTATTTAATTTTTAAAATATTTACTTACGCAAGCGCGGATCTAGCCTTCGAAAACGTCAAGGATATAACCTCAGACCAATTTCTATATTGGTCTGAAGGCAAAACCCTCCTGAAGATTGGCTATTGCGAGTCGAATTATAATTCGCTCATTTTCCATAAAGATGCTCTGAGAATGCTTTTGTACAGAGTTTACTTTCCCTCGTGGAAAGCGGCATAAACACCAAGATAATCATCATCATCAACATCAATATACTCAATAGACTATGAATGTGAGCTTGTGCGTAACCTTATTAGATTTGTACGTCACAAATCTAATAAGGATATTAAGATGAATATTGAGTTACGTTTCCTAGTTATATGTATTGCTTTTTAAAAGAGATGCATGATGTTGTACTATACTATGAGGTACCATTTTACGCTATCTAATGTTAAGGCATTTGTGACAGAGACAAAAAATAACAGTCAGTGATAGAAATATATATTAGAAAAACAGAAAAATAAAAAACTTTTACTGGGTACCTTAATCTCTAGTGAATAAAATAAAATAGATTTTTAAAACTTGTCAAATAGCCTATTGGCTATGTGTCTGGTTAGCGATAGACTTGCCACCTATCACGCTGTGAAACTTAGTGTCTTCGGCTATGCAAGGGGGTCCTTATTATACGTCTAACTATCGGGTATAAGGGTGTGAACATACATTTTATTTGTTTTTTTAAATGTGTACCTACTATTGATTAGCACCGTTCTGAGCTTTAGATTCAGAATTGACAAAAACTATAATGTATGTAATGTGACAATGGAATTCCATTTTGCTTTATCCGTAAGGAAATATTTTGTATGCCGGAATTCCGTTTAAAAAAATGCAATGAATAACTTCAAACAAATCTGTGGACCTGCCATACACGTCAGTAATTTTAGGTGGATTTGTATCTGAATTGCATACTAGATCCTTGTCCATCTTACCCGTCCGTGTTGGTCCGGGTCTCCTAACTTGAAAAGATCATCTGCCTCTCTACCTGGAGGCTAGTAAGAGACAAGATTAGGTTAAAGGACCACTTGATAGGGCGCCGAAAAGACCACTGTTGGCAGAGTGTTGGTTGATAACTTGTCCGGGTTGTAATTTACACAGTACCATTTCCTGCCGCTATAATCGCAGTGTCGTGTTCCGGTCTGAAGAACTATAGAATGCCTCACTCCGTTCGTCATTCAAAATAGGTACATACTATTGGTTAATAAAAACCATAAGATCTACTATTTAGCTTTAGGTGCGTATTGTATTCACGTAATTAATGGACATTTGCTTAGTTTTTTTTTATGATATTGGAAGTCAAGCAAGCAAACGGAAGAAATTCTCACCGCCTAGAGATACCAGCGGTGGTAATAGTGCGTTGCCAACCTGAGGACGGGATGTTAGGCCTCGAGCAAAATTAAGTTTACCAGCTACCTTACCCTCCAGGCCGGAATACGGCTACGGCAAGCACTGACGTTATGGCGGCAGGAACAGATAACGCGGTGGTACCAATCCAGGCGAGATGCTGCAAAACTCTACCACCTAGTAGAATGTCACGGTGCTAGTGACGGTAAGCCTATGCTCGCCTTTTACGAGCTGCCTGGCAGAAAGGCAGATGGTTTATTCTACAAAGGAGCCCGGAACAACACGGGGGACTTTTTACTGTCATGTTTTTTTCTAAAAACAGTAACACTAAAATTAAAAATTTTCAATAACCCAGCCAAAACCTGAATATATACTTAATGAACATGAAATGTAACTAAGAGCCGTCACGATAATTCTTTCTTTCTTTCTTTAGAGCTTTCAAACAAAAGATCCGCAATAAATTCGCCCGTGTTGGTCCGGGCTCTTTTGCAGAATAGACCAACTGCCTTCCTGCCAGGCCACCGTGACATCCTATTAGGTGGTAGAGTTTCGGAGCGACTCGCCCGGATTGGTAGATACCACCGCCCTACTTATTCCTGCCGTCTAAACGTCCAATGCTTGCCATTGTCGTGTTCCGGTTTGGAGGGTCAGGTAGCCGGTAAACTTGCTTTTACTCGAGGCCTATCATCCCGGCCTCAAGTTAACGCACCATTACCACCTTTGGTGTCTCAAGGCGGCGTGAATTTCTTACCATCAGGAAATCCGTCTATTTGTTTGCCTTCCATTATCATTAAAAAAACACACACACATACATATACACACACACGCACGTACGCACAGACGCACCCACGCACATACGCACGTACGCACGAAAGCACGCACAACACAGACTTATTCTGATTAGACTCGTTTTGCGTCGGCTTCGCTTACATGCTAAAGTATATTTTTTTATGAATGTTGTATATGTAATATGTATATGTATCCTATGTGTTGTTCTGATGTTATAAATATACCTATTCCTGTAAAGATTCTCCTGAATCTGTTTCGTAATTTTTGCGTAAAAGAGTATTACAAAGATCCCTCCATTCTCACAAACTTGTGCATATATAATAGACAGTAAAGATAAACGGTAGATCATACAATGGCTACTTCTGACGCGTCTGTAATTCTACAATTTTCCATAATTTTACCTACTGCCTACTAGTAACGAGATTTTAAGGTGAAAAATTTTTAATCTTCAGATGTAAGTGACATTGAAAGCTACGATGGCATAGTGGCACAGGTGTCGAAGGTAGTGGGCGATCGGGGTTTAAACCTATTGATAAACAATGCTGGAGTTGCGACGAAGTTCACGAAGCTTAACCTCGTGAAGTCGGAACAGTTGCAGCATAACCTTACGGTTAATACAGTGGCGCCGATAATGTTGACCAAGGTAGGTTTGTAGGTATTAGTTTTTGAAGTGAAAACTTCTGTAGCGGCGTTGCGCAATTTTTTTGAATTGGGTATATTCTAAACTCGCGTCAGGACACGTGACCTGATCAAAAATTCGTAAGACGGATGGAGAGTAATCAGATGGCGCGGTGTAGGAGAGGAAATATTCCCCTCTCTTTCTACGGCGCGTCGAAATTGTATGCCGGCGCCTGCTGTTTCGCTTAGACGGCGCAGGGCGCTTGCGCGAATGTTCGTGTTGTCATGTTTGTGTACGATAGCGCAATAAATAAATATTGTATTCTACCGCATAAACGATAGTACTTTCATACTGATAATTTAAGCAATTCGTTCCAAATTATTCCATAACCATTCCAAAATGTCAAAAATGCACAACGTTAATATTCAAGTTTTCACTTCTGCCGGCATTCCCGGAGTGCAACCCGTCTTTTTTTTTGTTATAGTAGGTAGATAGGTATTTATGAAGAATGAATGAAAACTAATTTGCTAATGGAACAAAATACGAGCCACTGATGTCTGTATCATATTACATTGCCAAAGGTACATGGGTCTTAAACGATAAGCCGTATGTATATTCTTTTTACTTGGGATAAGACAGAGAATAGGTAAAATCGGTCAACTAAGAACCCCGTAATGCCCATATGCAATAGACACCCGTACCTACTTAGTCTATTACCAGTGCTAACAGTGGTACTTACAGGTAACAGCACGACTGTTGGTATATACCAATCATACCAATACTAATACTGTCGACTCCCAAATAAAATACTGATTTTTAAGCCCAGTCGTCGCAGCTATAATTTCTAGTATTGAATAAACCTGAGCGCCCCTATTATTATTCAGTAGAATAATAATAGAGGCGCCCAGGATGCTAAAATGTAAATGTCTAGCCAGTCCAGCGTAATGGACACCTAATGTCGATTAGGTGATGGAGAATAAATAAAGTCACGTACCGCTTTAGTTTTAGCGGTATGTAAGCGTCTTTTAAATAAAAAGAACAATTACAATCACCTCTTGTGTCACTTTTAAATTTCGATTTTATGCAAATTGGAAATTGGAATCGGATTTGAGTCATTTTGTAGTCATTCCTAAAGTTGAACACAGTAATTTTCATTTTATTTTTTTCCATGTTATTATTAATGAAATTTATCTATATCCTGAATATGAGTGTTTAAGGTTTTACTACAGACTTCATAACATAATTTTCAGGAAAATTTTGTGTAACTGGTGTAATCCAAACCGACACAATATTGAGAATTGACACTTGAAATGTTAATTCATCGTAAAGTATCTTTTATACAATCATGGGTTACTATTACACTTTTCTATATATCTAACCTCATGCAGTTATTCCGTGACAGAGTTTCTATAGTTCAGCCAATTTATACAAGTTGTTACGCTTAGGTTAATAAAATTAGATATCATTCATGTCCAGAAGGTGACTAAGGTGACATTGATTTGTAGGCACTCGTCGCTGAGTCAGTTAATTCGTCAGTGTAATCTAAAAAATATCCTGAGTGTGATGAATTTAGTAAATTTGATAAAGTACAGGGCACCTTGAAATGAAAACGTAATAATGTATCTTTATGCCAGTATCCCCGAAGATGTAGGCAGAGATACAACCAGGGCACCAAAAAAACCCCCTATTTTTATTACCATCAAATACCATCTCATGTTTTTGTGCCCGCTGGCACTCGTAGTTATGTAGGTATATTTACATAGTATGGTTTAATTTTAAAAATGCAATAATTTTAGAGTTAATTTGTATGCTTAGATCTTCCAAATAATAGACAACGGATTTTGATGTTGTTTTTTTTTAACATATAGAGTGATTCAAGAGGAAGTTTTTTTACGTTTAATAGCATAGAAGTTTGTGTACCCGTGCAAAGCTGATACTGGCTGCTAGTTTTTTTTTAAATTATAAGCCTGTTATGAAATCTATTTTTAATAATTCTTTACACTCTTGGCTTAACTTTCGAAAACATTTTGTTCAATGCGGTAATCGCTTCTTTGCATAAAACATATTTTGTTTGTTTGAAATTCATGTTGGATTTAAAATAATATCTAATAATACGCGATTGTCTGCGGATTAAATTTCACAATAAATATTTTTATGATAAGTAAATATGATATTTATGTATATTTTTTGTGTTAAGAGAGATAGGTTCGTTCCGTATTGCAATATAATTTGGTAGGTATTAAGGTGGTTACGTAAATTCCGTAGGTAATTTTGCTCTCCTGCGACACAGTAACGTGCCTATAAGACGACAATACCATTGACACTGTGAGAAAACCGTGCCCGCGGGAAAATGTTAAGATACAAGTAGTCTATTTACTTCTCCAATATCTTGTCTATTTTGAAGTGAAAACGGGTTATACCTACTTACATATAGGTACATAAAATAAAGTAAATAATAATAACAATCATGTTATAAATTCGCACTTTTAATATTAATAGCGCTAATGTGTACATTTAAGTGTTAACCTAACCTAAGTAGGTATATTAAGAATGCTGTAGTCGAGTTTTTCTATTTGTATAGTAACGTGTTAAAGTTTTAAAAATTAATGTTTTCAGAGCTTCCTCCCACTATTAAAGCAAGCGTCGGCGGCCAACAGTGACCAGCCCATGGGTATACAAAGGGCTGCAGTCATCAACATGAGCTCCGTACTGGGATCGATAGCTCAGAACGATAAGGGTGGCTTCTATCCATATAGGTGTTCTAAGGTACAAGTGACTTTCAAGTATGTTAATTTACGAGGCTAGAAACAACCTTCGCTAATAGTACTAGACACCTTGATGTTCCGGTGCGCCGCTATTTTAAGATCGTGATCTTAGGCCACATGTGAAGTCTAAAAGCTTATACTCGCTCGTGTCCCTGATTTTGCCGTGAGGAATTATTAACAAATATAAAATATGCCAATTTATTGTTCCCTTTTTCTTTTTAACCGATGCCATTGTTAATTTAAAATATTTTCCACTCGCGCGGTCAGCCAGGTGTGCTAATTTTAAAATATAGTAGGTAATTGTTTTTGCACGTAGAGAGGATAATGTTTTAGAGACGTCATCTTACCCTTGAGTGATCTTACCACTGTCCGCCGTTCCAACGTATAGTCCTCAGGGTGTTTTACCCCTCATCCTCATAAAATCGACCGATACTGGTTCTGTTCCGGCGCAGAGTGCTCCCAGCGAGTCTTTAAAAATTAATTCGATACCTTTTTTAAGAACAGACAATTTCCCCTCCACTAAAATACGTGTGGGACCATTTGGCGTTATCGTGGCCCTTTGAAGCTAGGCAAATGTTGTTGCTAATGTGTGGTCTTCCCGGTCGCTATTATTATGTTCTATGTGGGATTATATTCTTTCCGCTTGTTTTTTTGGTATATTTTTTCCTTGGTCCTTGGTGGAGTGGCTAACGTACACGCCTAACTACACCGATCAATCGCGAGGCTCGGATTTTATTCCCTACGGGGGCAGGCATTTGTGTGATGGGCATTTAGATGTCTGCATTACCGGGTCTGGGTGTTTAGATATTAAATTTGTTCTGGTATCTATTTAAGCATTTCTTCTTCAGTTATAATCGTTGACTAGCACCCATAACACAAGCATTAATTTGCTTACTTTGGGGTTAGATTCAATTTGTGTAGTTTGTTCTGAGATATTTATTTATTTATTGTTGTGGTCATTTAGATTTAGGGTCGTTTTCTCGGTTTGGCAGTGTCGCTACTATTGCTGTGGGATGTCATCATGTGGGATCATGTTCCAGCTGAGGTGGTTTTGATGAGATGGTCAGTGCCGGTGTCCCTGCCCTCTTTAATACACTTAACAGTTTTTGTTGTTGGCGATATGTGGTCAGGTATAATTGAAGCAAATTAGGAACTCTTCTCTGAACGAAGGCTTCTTTTACGTGGTATTCACCACCATAGCAATCGCATTTCTGGGTCTGAACTCTGTAGCAGTTTCGCGTTAAGTGCCGGAACTGCAGATACCTGTGACGTAGAGCGGGACTTTTCTTTCCTCACCAAGCTTCGAATTTTGCACCGGTTTTATATATTGTAATTCAAATAAGGAGCTCTTCTCTGAACCAAGGCTTCTTTTACGCGGTGTTCACCACCACAGCAAACGCATTTCTGGCTCTGTAGCAGTTCCGCCATAAGTGCCGAAACTGCAGACACCTGTGACATAGAGCGGGGCCTTTTTTCCACACCAAGCTTCGAATTTTGCACCGGTTATATAAAGTAATTCATCAATGATGTAGATCCGTGAGAGAGTATTGGGTTCCCGTTTGATAAAGGCGAAAAACTTGCATCCTGGATGTCCTGCTTATGCCCCTGGTCAAACGAGTAAATTACCTATTGCCCTTCATTATTAATTCTTCTCAGATTTCTTAGATCAAAATTTCTTCTAGATGAAAACTGGCATCAAAGTACCATCTTAGGGTCTTTAGTACTTTGTATATACTTATAGAGCATCTATTCTAAGGAGAGATAGTAGCAGAACCAAGAGATGTGTTTAATTTTTTCCAGTTCTCTTAAATAATATTGTCTAGTATTATTTTTTTATTTTATTATTTCATTCTGTATGTTGTATTTTATTATTCTTCCCTTTCTTCCAAAGGGACGGGCATTGGAAGCTTGCCTAAGTTTGTTCTTAAGCAGCTTATAATAATAATAATTTATTTCATTAAACATGGAGTAATATTATACAACAATTTCTTGGGAGTCATCTTTCAGGCATGACATGACTGTGCCAGGAGACTCCGCTCTTTCTAAACTTACATTATTCCCTAGCCAGATAGTAACAATTGTTGAGAAATTAATATATTTTATAAACTGAAATTTACTTTCAACGAATGAAAGTAAAATCATATCCAGATATATCAATATTGTAACATGTGCGCGGGCGATTTTGTCTGTATACCTTTCTGTGTTTTGTGTGTGTGTGTGCGCGCGCGCGCGAGTGGGCGTGCATGTGTGCGTATATGTGTGTTTCTAACAGTGTATTAGGCACTGCACTCTTTACACCTATAGAATATAGAATTTGAAAATAAATAATAGGTTTGAAAATAAATAATATTAGCACGCGCGCTGTATGAAAGAAACTTGAAATGTTGCATCCAGATTTGTAGCATCTTCTTTCTTCGGTCTTTGTTGTGGTCAACTTAAATTAAGTACTAACTGTTGGGCTGGTCAGTAGCTGTGGGTTTGGAGATTAGGACTGTTATAGCTTGTTTTAACGAGGATGTTCTACGTTAGTAGGTATGTCCGGCATCCCTGCAGCTTTTCGCGCAACTACGTTATCATTGAGATATCGTTGGTCGAGTGGCTAGCGTACACGCCTAACTACACCGATCAACCGCGAGGCTCGGGTTCGATTCCCGACGGGGGCAGGCATTTGTGAAATGAACATTTAGATGTCTGTATTTCCGGGTCTGGGTGTTTATTAAATTTATTCTAGTATCTATTTAAATATTTCGATGTATTAGAATTGCGAATTTATTCAAAAAAAATGTTCTATTGGTTTGAGCCAGATAAGCCATCATGACAGAGCTCTGGGTGAAGTTTGAATTTGGCTATCTCTTCTTTGGCGTGGATAGCCGGTTGTGGGTGAGGAATGGAATCTCTGCGTTTGATTCTTCTCTTCTTTGAGAGAGATTCACCGGTTTGCTTTAAAATGAAATTAATGAGAACACACGAGTACTTTCTTTGATCAGCACAAGATATTATTGGAGATACGTATGCGTGCAATTGCTTCTAAGCTATATAAGGAATAAGTAAGAATAGCTTGTCTAATATTACCTCATCGCATGACGTACGTACTTCCTCTTATTTGTCAAAGGAAGTTCTTTACGATTTTTTGAGTTTTTTTTAACATCAGTAGTTAAGAGCGGCGGCTTATTCTAGTGGAAAATAACACTTTGAATAATCGCCTCTGTGGTCTAGCGGTTCAGTTGTTGGACTTGACTGCATGAGGTCCCGGTTTTGATTCCCGGGTCGGGCAATAAAAAGGAAATTGGGTTTTTTCAATTTTCTAATAAAAAAAACGTTGCTCGGGATTGGATATGTGCCCGGTTGGCGATAAGCTTGCCACCTATAACATTGTGAGACTTAGTATCTTCGGCTAGACGTGGGCGCCTTGGTTGTAACCTCTGCCTACCTCTTCGGGGATATGGGCGTGAAGATACTTTAAGTTTTTTACCAAGAATAGCGCCAAAGTAAAATCTCACATCATTAAAACGTTGAATGACCGGCACTGCTTTTATTTAATGTACGATTATGTAGATCGCGCCACATTAGTCTAAGAATTCGATTAATTCTCGCCCTTGTCGGTATTCCTTGTGCCTATGATCAATCACACTGCAGTTTCGCTTCCTGTAACTTATCCTCTAATAACAGCTTACATTTTCTCTTGTCTCCTTGTTGGTCGACGACATCAGACAGACAGTAGCGTCAGTAGCTGCTTGACATAAAGTCGACAAATTTGCATCTACACGCCTATATCAACTCTATAGAAAAACTCAAATGTGTGTGCTTGATCGTTTGCCAACTATGTAAAATACCATTTAATTACAGGCAGCATTGAATGCGGCAACAAAATCAATGAGTATTGACCTAAAAGAGTTCCAGATACTTGTTGCATCTATTCACCCTGGATGGGTAAAGACAGACATGGGGGGCAAACAGGCGACCTTAGATGTCGACTGTAGTATATCAGGAATATTCACGACATTGGACTCGCTGACAGAGAAGGACAGTGGAAGATTCTTGCAGTATGATGGTTCTGAATTGCCGTGGTAAAACGTATGTAGAGTTTATTCAATAAATCTTAATTATTGTTAACTGTTTTCTAAATTTGAATTCTCTATAATAATACAGGTATATTCACAAACATTCATTGTCGTGTCTTTATCATACTCACTACGATGTAATTTATTACTTGTAAGCACTCAGATCAAAGAAATTCTCTATTCGGTGGGGGAGCTAGCAACATGAAAAACATCCCCAAGATCCCGTCTTATTAATCTAATTAGTACTTATTTTAGGTTAATTATTAAAACGGATGGTAAATGAAGCACATGTTGAACGCACGATATTTTTTTTATTTTTCAACATTGCCCAAGAACACGTACACATCCGTATCCCCGAACAGGTAAGTAGAGATACAACCAGGACGGTTAGCAGAATATTCAGAGGCATACTTATATCACACTGCACCGGATATCGCTCCGGAGTGTGGTGATGCGGGTTTCAATTTTGTACCTACTGAAAAACCTTACACTGCATCACTGTAACCGCACCTCCATGTGGAAATGCTGCGCGTTAGCTTAGGTACTGCAGCTGCATGCGACTTACAATATCCGCCATATTATGGTCCATAGTCTAGTAATGAAGTAACTGCGTCGCATCGAGGTGTTAGGCGCGGGACAAATACAAGAGGCGTCGGGCGAGGGCGAGGCGCGCCACTTCTTTGATTTTCATACAAAATGTATAGAAGAGGTGGGGCGCCAGACATACTGAGACGATGCGGCGCGGGCCCGACCTCTTCTTTACATTTTGTATGAAAATTAAAGAAGCGGCGCGCCTCGCCCTCGCCCGACGCCTCAAGTATTTGTCCCGCGCCTTAGACTAATTGTGCAAGTCTACCGGCTACCCTACCCTCTGGACTGAAATACGAATCTCACATTATGGTGACAGGACTAAGTAAATCGGTGGACCTCTACCCAGATAAGTTGCAGTATTACGCTCTAGCACTAACCGTCTTGTTTGTAATGACCCATTCAACTTTAACCCGCTTCCAACGAGCTAGCTGCCTGGCACGAAAGCAAACTCCGTTCTAAACAGGACATCCGAACCAATACTGGAAAAAAACTATAAATAGGAGTCAAACTAGTCGCCAACCGGAAACTTATTCAATTCTGGGTCAGTTATTTTATTGAAAATCTAAAAAGTAATAACAAATTTTGAGTTATCCATCCCGGACAACCGAAACAGGGAAACCTAATGTACTTAGTCAACACGAACACCAGATAAAGATGCGATTAATGACGTTGGAGTAAACTTACCTTCCCAAGCACCCTTACGTGTAACTGCGGCCATGGAACCAACTTTCGGTTTGCTTGATTTACCTGAAATATGAAGATTATTAGATCTAGGTATTTTTGTGACAACCACTCTGCCCACTGGTAATTTTCTGAATTATTCTGTCCGATCAGACTGGATGGCAGAATCTAGTAACAACTCGCCTAGATTGTTATCACCGGGCACCGTCATACCTGTCCCTGTCAATGTTTGGCAATCGTCCTGTTCTGATTTAGAGGATAGAGAAGCCGTTAATTGTGTCTACAAGTAGCCTCAGGTTGTGTCTCGGCTTTTGGACTTCCATAGCACGGGATGACAAAGAAGCAAACGGTTTCCCTGATTGTAATAAATAGATAGAAACATACCGCTCATAAACAACAAAATGTCAATGGTGAGTGCTATCGTAAAGAAAGGATTTACGAACGTAATAATAAAAATCTTTATTTGTGTAAAATTAATATCATATCATGATTGATTAGGCTTGGACTTGTAATTTTACCAACTACTCTACTTTCGAAGTCGAAATGCGCCGACGGCCGCGGTACTGACGTTGTAGTGGCAGGAAATGTTAAGGCTGAGGTAACGGTCCAGATCAGTCCTTGTTGGTTTCTACCTTCAGAACAAACGGAACCAGTGGAATAATCGGGCAATCAAATTACTGGGCTATGGGTTCCCTACCCCACAAAGCTTAACAGTAGCAGTAAATTACATTATAGACAATGTGCTAATGAATTGAGACAGCTTTACATTATTAAAAAGATGTTTTGCGACTATTTGAAGATTAAGATTAATCTCTATATCACTCGATTGATATGGCTGCGTAGGTTTATTTGGTAATTATTTAATAAGTACGAAAACGAGACTTCAAAGTGCCTCTTATTACTGTAGTATAAATTTTCATAAAATCCACGGAAAATAGGTAGGTAGGTAAACATATCCAGAGACTTAATATTATATTTTCTTTGGTAGGTATATCGAATATTAGAGTAGGTATGTACAAGTATAAGTATAACAGTAAGTAAGTATGATAACTGCTAAAAAGTAGGTAGAAACAAGTATCTTCCCGCCCGTATTCCCAAAGAAGTAGAGATACGTACCACGAGGACGCCTACTATTGCCAAATGTACCTAGCTACTTAATCCCACAATGTGATAGATGGCAAACGTTTGCAAACACCTATACGGTCTTGGGCAAGGTTGTTTTTTATTATAAATAAGATTGAAAAAAAACACATTTTGATATGCTCGACCTGGGTACCAAACCCAAGACCTCATGCAGTCAACACCAACATCGGACCACTGGACCACAGAAGCAACAAAAAGTTTCGGTTTGTTAAATTTGAGTTTTTTACAAATGAAAGTAAAACGCAGGTAATCTGCTGGAATGATGTTACCGCTAGTCGTGGGCGACGCGGTGTTTACTTCTTTTTTTCAAAAGAAATGCATACAACCCGTACGAATTAACTGTGCACCTCGCAATGTGACGTCACTTGTAATTTTTCATTCATTTATATTTTATTATGTTGATAGAAGATCAGTTAGATAACAGTAAAAAAGATGCTGTCGTTACAGAGCGCTTGTGGCGAATGCGCGGCGACGTGCGGGGCAACGGGGGAGGAGTTGCATTTCAGTGGAGTGCACAGTTAATTCGTACGAGTTGTATCTTTCAACTACAGGGATAGTTTCACCATGCACCAAGAACTTATAAAGTGTACGAAAATGCATACCAAATCTACTACAAGTTTCTCGGTGCAAACATATTTCTGGGTAGTCCATTTTTAATTAGAAATGTTCATAGCAGTATTTTTGAAATTGATCACAAGCTTTGTTCGAAACAGGTAATAGACTAAAGCGTACTTACTACTTATTTTATAAAAATCTATTTATCTGATAAATGCCTATATTTTAGACGGCTGACATGTGGCTCGAGTACTATTGGTACTATCACAGACTAGTAAGAGAACACATAAGAGAACTTCAAATTAGTACTATCATCTTCTAATACCTATAATTAGTCTTTGCCTATAATCTTTGTGTGGCTCCCTGTATAGGTATATTATTTTACTCTTTGGTGGCTCTGTTCAGTCAAAGACTACAATACTCTACGTTCAGTAACGTGTAGTTCTCTTACTAGTCTATGCTCTGTTCTGCGTAGTCCTATAGGTACCTATATTATTAAACTCTGACGTAGTCTTTGGTGTTTGGCTCATAATACTAATATCTGAAGCAAAAACTTTGAACCCCTTTTTACGAAAATTGCTCGGACAGAAGAATATCAAATTTTTGAAGTTATACTTCTTTTGGCGCGTTAGGTTGGACAAAGGATGAGGGTAAATTTTTACGATGCGCGCGCATACCGTCACGAAAAACCGACATGATGAAGTTAGCTATGAAGTTTGCTATAGATAACATTTTAGTTTTAAAAAGATTTTTATCTTATTACGCCGAAGAAGTATAACTTCTAACGCGTGTACATAAGTACACACACACTTTTTATTTATTTGCAAGAGAAGTGCAGAACGGTAACATTTTTAAATAATAATGCTTATAAAATGCATTAAATAAAAAAAAAACATTAAACATACTGAATTTGACACACAGAGACAAAAATACTGGTAAAAACTAGTTAGAGTTAATCTTGGTGACGATAAAAGATCACAAAATGGCGAACAAACTATATTCATGTTTGAAAACGAAGTTGTTGAAATGAAGACGGCGCTCTTATCAAAAACATAAGTAACAATAGAACCTTATTAATGGTTGAACACTATAGCTATTTTATCTATGTATGTGGAATAACTTATAATTGAAATTTATTATGGTCGAATTTCGATCAATGTGCAACCACTAGTGAAATAAAATACGTCCATGACGTTATTATAAACTACACTGCAGTGCCATTATTTTATTAAATGATACTTAACGCTCATCTATCCTAATAAAGCATAAATTATCTACTGATAATATTCAGCAAAATACTGTCCGCGCGTCAGTCAAGTTTCCATTTCAACTTGCAAAACATTAACTAACTAAAAGCTGAAAATTTGAAACTCTCGCAATGTGCCTTAACAAATAAAATAATGAAGTAAAACAATTAAGTATGTAATTAAATTATAATTTATTGTTTCTCTGCCAGATATAATCCGATATTCGGTAATCCGCAAAAGAATGAGGGTAGCGGACGTAGTCCACAGAGTCAACAAGCTGAAGTGACAATAGGCAGGCCACATTGCCCCCAGAACCGACAACCGCTTAGGAAAAAAGGTTCTCCAGCGGCGGCCCCGCACCGGAAGACGCAATGTTTGACGACCTCCCACCCGATGGACTGATGATCTAATCAAAGTCGCGGGGAGTCGCTGGATACAAGCGGCTGGAGATCGTGACTCTTGGCGCTCTTTGAGGGAGGCCTATGTCT
>NJDC01000521.1:298750-315245 GCA_002245475.1 Calephelis virginiensis | reverse complement strand
AAAAAAAACATTTTTTTCAAGATTTATACCGCCCCCCTCTAGGCTTCCAGCGCCCACAAGGGGGCGTTATCGCCCACTTTGGGAAAGGCTGTATTAGATGTTATTGGAAACTTTGTTTTCTAGTTTTGCTACACCTCAGGTTATTCTCAGGATATTATGACTGCCCAAGTCATATAGTACACAAATCAGATTTTGTTTATTTACATTAAATGTAAATAAACTTGAATTTTGAAATTGAAACTTGATTGAACTTACCCACATTTCTATATTATTTAATTCTTCTGTCCCATTGTTGTGATAAAAAGTAGACTATGTCTAAGTGTTTAGGTTATAGTAAACCTGCATGTGAATACTGCATACATGTGAAGTGAGTGCAAGTCCATTTTCGTGTTTATAGCTCACCATTTTGTAATAAACAAATAAAATAAATAAACTCAAGGCCTAACATCCCGGCCTCAGGTTGGCAACGCAGCATTACTACCTTTTGGTGTCTCTTGGCAGCGTGAATTTCTTACCATCAGGAAATCCGTCTGCTTGTTTGCCTTCCAATATTATATAAAAAAGAAAACAAAGTAAGAGTAAAGTTGACATTATAATTTCTATCACAGTGTAATATACAAATAATAATACCTGGTTGAACATAGGAGTTCATCGAACATTAGAGTTATAAGATGTTGGATTGTGAACATTGTGGTAAACATATTAAGGGGAAATGTTTACTGTGTCTCTATCTTTAACTCATTAACTTCACAAATAGGCGACGCTTTACTTTGGAAATGTGCATTCTCAAAAACTTTATTTTTTGAAGACGATCGTCAATATGCACTACAACAATCATAGAATAATATTACCTGAGTGGAGACCACCACTGCTAGCGAATATGTTCATATAGTAAACAATAGATAAAATAATAAAACCTTTATTTCTCTCTGCAGTTTTGGTTCTTGAGTTGTAATTGTAATATTAATTATTCGTACCTACTCCTTATTTTTCACTTGTAAATCTGTATTATTAATTATTATTAAACTTCTTTTTTTATTATTAGTGTGATAATAGATATTACAAACCCAATAACATGAGATAAACTGTTCATTTAACAACGATTGTGTTTTAATTTGTGGATTGCATCAAACTTCTAGTCTGCTCTGAGCACGAGGCAACTTACGTCGCTGTAGCAAAATATAGGTCCATATTTAACTTGGCATTTTATAATATCATTTTATAACATAAAATAACACGTGTGATCAGTACGTGCGTCCTGCGCTACTGAAGCCCGCTGCCGCACTCCCGCGGTCGTGTGTAGGAGTGCTGTGTCACAGGCGCCATGGCGTCATAGACTGGCAGCGTGTAATCGCTTCCGCTTTGGTTGCGTAGGTTTGGTTGAAGCCTTACAAACTGTACTCACTATGGGTTTGCAAAACCTAGGGGCTGATTCCGTATCTTAGTGATGATCACTGGGTAAAGTGTACATCAAATAGCTATCAAATGACGTGTTTTGTATTTGCTATCTCCATTTTATTCCTGTTAGTCACTTGAGATAGCAAATGACGTCATTTGATAGCTATTTGATGTACACTTAACGCAGCGATAATCATTAAGAATATACTAAATAGCTCCGCTAATCATAACTTAAAATTATTTATAATTATTATGCTATAAAAATATTAATAATTATAAAACAAAATCGCACACTACAATGTAGTAGAATATTATGTCGCTGTTATTATATTTTTAACCTGTATTCCACTAATATGTAAATTATTGTAATTTCAGTTTAACAAACAAATATTTTAATAAAAGTGAGCTATGTTAAATTAACTGTTATATAATAATACCAAAGACAATAATACATAGCATAAAACACGATGAAATTTACGACTGAAAATACCGCTGCGCGCTGCAGCTTCCGAGCGGACTAGAAACTTGGTGCGATCCTACCTATTTTTTTTATGATATTGGAAGGCAAACAAGCAGACGGATTTCCTGATGGTAAGATATTCACGCCGCCTAGAGACACCAAAGTTGGTGATGCGTTGACAACATCAGGCCGCGATGTTAGACTTCAAGCAAAAGTAATTTTACCGGCTACCTTATCCTTCAGACCGGAACACGTCAACGGCAAGCACTGACGTTATGGCGACAGGAATAGATAAGGCGGTGGTACCAATTCGGACAAATCGCTACGAAACTTCTTTTGACAGGCAATCAATTCAAGACAAAGGCTATCTCAACAACTAAGTGCAATTTAAGTAAAAGCATTCAACGATAGGTTGTCTACTTGTAGTAGAGCCTGTGCAGAATCTAAATCCAATAAGAAAAACAGGCTGTGGCAGTTAGGGAAACGCTCTCAAAACGAGGAGATGCAACAAAGGGAATCTTTTTAGCGAAAAACGCGCAAACTTGTGTCTTGCTGGGGTTAAATTGTACCAGATTTTGCTGGCCCCAAAGCGAAATTTCAGACATAAGATTGTCAACTTTAGACACAAGTTGGTTCCGGCTCTCAATGACATGTTCCCGAGATATATTATGCCGGCCATAGTATAAGGCTTCCTCAGTATCGTCTGCATAGCAATGAGTGTCACTAATTTGCAACATGTCATTGATATGCAGAAGAAACAGAGTAGGAGAAATCACACAGCCTTGGGGAACAACAGCATTGATAAGCTTGGACTCCGAGCACATGCCGTCGACAACGACCTTGATGCTATCGCTCCATCAAAAAACTAGTGACCCATTTGCATATTTTTTTAGGAAGACCGTAAAGAGAAGCTTTGATAGTAGCGCCTTGTACCACACCCGATCAAAAGCTTTCGCTATGTCCAAACTGACAACCAATGCTTCTCCCTTGCTTTCGACTGCGTGCGCCCATTGGTGTGTTAAGTAAACCAAAAGATCACCAGCTGAACGACCACGACGAAAACTAAAGTCTAGTCAGAAGCTAAAAGAGAGCCCAGGAGTTCGGCTTTCTCCTTAGCATCGTGGGCGAGGAAGGTATCACTCCGGTGTTAAGATGGTAATGATGGCTTTGCGAAATTTCCTTAGACAGCCTTGGCGAGAGACCAGAACGCTCTTGTCCCCGAAGGTAAGCGGGCAAATTTTTCGCCAATTCTGCCAATGTGTTCAGACTTTGCCCTGGCAATGGCTCTTTTGAAAGACCTAGAGGTTGAATTATACTCTTTTTTTAAGTGATGCTGGTGTTTTCATCACAAGACTTCGCCGCCGCGGCCCAGGCCGCTTTTGGCTAAGTGCCGTCTTACAGGGACGACTGAACCAAGTCTGGGATTTGCTACTAATGGGCACTGAAGAGAACGGAATATAAAGTTCCATACCCTGCAGCTCCACATCAGTGACAGCATCAGCAACGTTGTCTGGATGAACCAGCGAGAAGCAAATCTGCCTCCAGGGATAAGATGCAAAAAAAGATCGCAAGACTGGGCTATGATTCGTAGCGCGAGATGAATAACTAAGAGAATAACCTAATGTTTATTTTATTTACCTGACCTAAAAATATTTTATTTCTTGTAAACATAGAATGCAACTCTAGCCCTAGGGGTTGGCGTCATAGACGTAGGCAGGTACGGGCAGAAGCTGCCCCTCTTTAAAAGAGTGTTCACATAGAACTGGAACTATCCGAATGTTCGAAAACGCTTTAACGGGCATGCATGTTAAGAGAGGTTCCGCACTACACCCGATCCGAACCCGTGAAAACTCAGATCGAGTTAAGTCATTTTATACGGAGGCGCGTGTTCACGTTGTTGATCATGAGTTCTTTCACAGACGCAGTAGACGTAAAGATTTCTGGGTACACCTTCTCTTGCAAGATCGACAATTAAAAGGAACACGCAGTGTTACGCCGAAACGGCAGGAAATTTGAGGATCGCCATGACATGACATGATCGATGAAAATCAAAAATTTATCCTTCTAAGTGTGTGTAAATAAAATATACACTTATACAGACACATTTATTTTATTTAAACAGTCGCCAGATAGTGGTAGTTTCCTGAGGTTTTGGAAATCAGGAAAGAGCAACATCTTTTCATTCTAATACTAAATACACTGGATGCCTGCAGCTCCATGTTGCCCAGCCGCACACCCCGCTGCCTTTCTGCTCGTACTCAGCTAAGCTTTTACTCGGATGGAGCGCGCGAGCGTTCATATAAAAAACACTATGGCTACTTCCGTCATTCTAGAATGACGGAAATCAGATATAGTGCATGAATTACCATAGAAATAGTTCTACGACTGTTACGGACCATATTTTTACGGGTTCTGATCGGGTGTAGTGCGGAACCTCTCTTACGGTGGTCAAGTGAGAGAGGATTATTAATATTTTTTAAGAAACGACCAGAATATTTGTTAAATAAAGCTATTTATGGGTATTACATTTTGTTTTAAATTATTATATCAACTTTTATATAATAAAAACCTCGATTAAAATAATATAGTCCAGATTTGTTTTGTATCTAAGGAGCAAAGAACAATATTCTTAATATTACTCTTAATGGAAGTAGTTTTATTTGTTTGTAGTTCTATATATGTCAAGTGAGAGCTAATTTCAACAAAAAACCAATTCCAAATAATGAGGAACACTGATCACAACTTCATAAATTATTTCGTCAATAAGACTGAAATCACTTGGAGGTAAATTAAAACAGGAATCCACTTTATAATAAAAAGATATGATAAATTAAAACAGGAATACATTTGTTGAGTATAATTACCTCGCCTGTTCCTTGATGATTGTTTGTTACGTTGTAAGTTTGTTGTACACTTTCTGATTAATTTTTGTGTGATATTTTATACCCAGTGATATTTTATACAAGCCTGGATTGAATCAAAACAAAACAATTTTTGCATCAAAATTTATAAAAATATTTTTTAATAAACGGGACCAGATATCCCTATTCGAGCATTCCAACAAAAGGAGTAAGAAATAAAACGAGAAATCTAGGGCGCAGTTTATTTAAAGTATCCAAATTTATACATAATCATGTCAGTTTCGCTTTATAGAATGTCACCTTTATTAAAAGAAATAAATTAGTAACGCAGCACCAAATTACATACATCTTATTAGAAATATTACAATACAATTTTTAGATGTGGGATGATAAATCACCCCACCACAGCTACTACTCTGCGGATACAAATTAAAAGATATTTGTCCATTTATATTTCAATTTTGCTCTCGTCCTACCTATTTCAAATATTCATCGGACGCTTGATAGCAATTACAGTAACAGTATAATTTTATCTACAAACAAAAACCATAGCTTAAAAATTAAATAGCTTTATAGTCATACAAACGGTAAAATGTAATGATGGATTTTGGCGAAATAGGATGCCAATTAAATTCAAATTTATAATTATGGACCATCCGTATTAACAACCCAAGATGCACAGCCTCGAACAAAACTGACACTCAAAAGTTTCGCTAATTAGTATTATAACAAAAAAATAAGTTATTGTATACCTATATAAAAGCAATGTATGCTCACAAAACAAAGTTCGTTTTTAGCAAAAGGTTGTTGTTGTTGTTTAATTTTATCCCAGTTGGGGAAAGGCAAAGGATCTGAGTCCATACAGCCACGTCTTCCGTATTAATAATTTTTTTTCTTGTTACATATTTTTATTTCTTTTTATAAAAAATCATAAGTCATTAGTCGTAATAGAATGTCATGTCAGGGTCTTGAGTAAAGCTGTGGCCACGATTGCGCGATTTGTTTTTTTTTTTAATTTCAATGTTAGGCACAGTAACTTTACTCGTTCAATCTTGACTAAAAGGTTTACTTGTTTCCAAATTTTGTAATTAATATAAATTTTAAAATCAAAACGTTGAGCTGTGTTTAAAAATAATAAGTGCAAACGATGAATTGTTATCAAACACACGTGCGATCTGTAATAATGGTAAGTAAGATATAAAGAAATGTAAATTATCATATAATTAGTCACCCGCAAAGTATTGTAGCTTATAAAACCAAATTTCACAAAAATCAGCATACGAAAACATTTTTTACACACTTCATCAAGTTAAACACTAAATTATGGCAATCACGATATTAAAAATGTTTCTCAAATAATTCTCGACGGCCTGTCGTCTGTGCACAAACGCAGTATATAATATCATTTACTTATTTTTTACTCAGACTCATTTCATAACATCTTACAGAAATTTTATTTTATTTAAGACAGGCTTAAGCTATAATATTCAAAACTTCGAGATATATGATTTTTAAATGAATCAAAGTTAAATCTCAGGACTAAATCATTTTTGTAAATAAAATAATTAAATAATATTTCCAAGATTATAACATAGCATAGAATACCGAGGCAAACCAATTGTTCCAAAAATTATTTTTTGTCCAGATGGTGTATCTGCACAAAATTATGCCAAATCGCAGGGTTTAAAACGAATTCAGTAATTTTGACGTGTTTTGTAATTATAATTCCTATGCTTTAGTTTTAACAAAAGAACTGGAGTTAAAATTTAAATTTTAGAATAACTAAAAAGCCACGTTTTGTCTACTTTCGTACCTGCGGTTGGGTAACACTACTAGAAGTAATGTTTGTATAAAAAACATGTTAAGAGCATCTCATTTAAAATGCAACCAACAGGAATACTTGATTATAAACTCTCTCAAATGAACTTGGGAATCATAAAATCTATTTTCTGTAATATATTCTGTCTACATCCAACACAATGGAACTATGAAGTTTGTCTTAAAAACAATTGTAATGTGGCCTACACTTTGTACGGTAATTGTATCCTTCGAAAATGTAGAGTTTTATCTTAAATTAAAAATTCGCATCAACTAACAAAACAGTACTTGCTACTGGCAATGTGTGAGCCAATATAAACACTATGTACAAATAAATTGTCTAATATACTATTTAGATGACTGAATAACAAAATATTCTATATTACAAATTATTCTATAAATTCCATATAAAATCCATGTTTCGTGTAGCGACATCGGATGTTAGTTTATTAAGTGATTTCTATTGAATGGGTAGTGCGTATATCGGTTACGTAACAAATGATTTTCTAGCACAAACTCAATTTAATCAGTCTATCTATCAAACACAGGTTTTTAACACAATATTTCAGTATGTCGGGCTTAACAACATATAATCAAAAAAAAAAAAAACATTTAACCGACTTCTTAAAAACCGAGGAGGAAATATGTTACATTTCTTTTTATTTATAATAATTAAAAGCGCAACATATTTTTGTAAGACGAGTAAGTTTGTGATTCGAAGTTTCAACTACAAATTATGTTTAGAAATATGTCACAATATAAATTTAAATTGTGGTAAATGAAAATTTAAAGTATTATGTAAGTAATCAAATCTTCAAAAGTTCACAAAAGTATGATAAAAAGTGAACAAATGGTAAACATTTTTTTTTGTGATTCTTACTCAACCTGTTTTAAAAAGTCGATCATGTTTACAGTTAATAAGTGGTAACTTTAGCAAAAAAATCCTCATAAACAACGAAATCCTACAAAACCCTAACAGTACAAATTCAAAGTCAAACTTGCAATACTGAAAGAACGCTCAGACATCAGGTGACAGACCCTTTCTAAAAGAGGTGGCTCTTTCAAAGAAAGGGCTTACCTATTCAATTAAAATAGAAATCACTGTGAGGAAAATCACTCAATGCTATCACAATCAGCCACGAAATATCGAAATCATTTATTAATACAAAATTACTCAGTGTCGATATCACTTGGTGATACTTTGAAAATAGCACCTCTCGTCTGCACTTTGTCTGGTCCGTCGTTTTGCCAAGCTATTTGTTAATCAAAATCACAAGATACCTATATAGTTTCGCTTGTGTCTACAAACGCTTGAGTGCTAACAGTATTGCAAATTGAATTTACTTAACACCAATGGACGTGTGTTTACAGTCATCTATCACATCAAAAAGGGTATAATTTTGAGCAATCACTTACAATAAATTCCATTCGAATCACACACAACGCTTTTCTATGATTGTATTATTCTAGCTACATTTTAAAGACTTATGACATTGAGGGATGTACACACGTTAAAACGTATTTGAGATACATTTTTGACAAAAAAATGTTTTTTTCCAACGCAAGTTTTGCATTTCACACAGTATTTGTATTGATTTGTTAAGACACTTATAAAAAATATAGCTGTAATCGACATACTAAATAAAAAAATGTATCTCATTACTCCACGACCAAGCATTTTATTTCGCTTGAGGTAGAGACAAAAAAAAGAAAGAAAAATTTGCAAAATATTAAGGATGTCAAAACTGGACTACTCAGGACTAGGTGCAATATAGAGAATGGGGTACCGTGAACGATTATAGCAGTATTATTTCTGTGTCGCTAATTGTCCACTCATAAAAGCAATTTTATGGCTTGCGTCAAAAGCGTGTCTCTCTTCGATGACATTATAAAGCTTATGGTAGCTCCCCTGTATTAATAAAAGTGAGAGAAATTCATAGTCGTGTGTGTCACACTAAATACGACTGGCAGCTACTCTGCGTCAAACTCCAGAGCCGAGACTAAGAAAAATCAACTAACTCTCGAAGTAGTGATACTCATTCTACCAGTAAAACTTGTCCACAAATCCTTTTTGAAGTGTTTTCAGAACACTACTATTTTGTAAAAAATCTACACAAGTTACAGAGTGACACAATTAAGAATCAAACTCCTGCAGTTAGCGACGCGTTCAAGTCATATCTCTTTTTTTGTGTTTGGTGAAAACAAGTGCCTATTAAATAAAATCAATTTTTAAAACCTGTGAACTTATAATTATATGTCGAGCTAAGCCCAACCTAGAGACATATTTTGTCCGTTGAACGTATAGAACGTATTATGCCCAGTTCCTATAATAAAGGAAACGTAATCCATAAGTTTAACCATTCGTAGTTTGCCCAAAAGTAACGAAGCGTTACCTATACTTTTAAAATATGTTAAGGGTTAACTACCGACCACGAAAGACCGTAGTTGGATACCATAATAATTCTTCAAAAAACTAACAACCGTAATCAAAACGACTCGTTTCAGGCAGTAATGAACTTAAACATATTTTTATAGTGTTCAATTTAAATACTGATATAAATACTGTGTTGTATAAATTTAAAAAATCCCTCCATTTTATTTTTTATTTTTAGAACTTTCTGTGCAGGTTTTAAATGAATACTTTAGTTCGCTCGCGTTAAAATATTTACATCATAAACTTAACATCGTCTCCGACCAATTAAAGCGCAGAAAATTAGAAATTCTAGTATTTCATTGGTTGGGGATGTTGCTATATTGACGACGACACTATTTTATAATTACGATTGACTATAGAATTGAATACCACTACTTCCAAGTTTGAACTCGTATAATTCGCAAAAAATACCTATTTCAAGGTCTAAATAAAACAATTCGTTACAATTCAAATAAAATTACTTTGTCTTGGCATCAAAATATATACAAATGCACTGGCAAGTGATTTTTTAGTAAAAAGCGAAACATCGGCAAGCCAAAATTAAACTTACTGATACCTATACAAAATACAACAAATTAGGGTTCAAATATCAAATCAATTAGTAATAATTTACAAGATGTTTTACAGTTAGACCAACATTTTATCAAGTATGCTGTTAATTAAGTTAAACTTAAGGATTTAACGAGTGTCTTGGATCCATTGGAATCGATATTAAAACCCCAAATAAATGATACGAGTAACAAATAAATAATTATATCATTAAAAAGTTGATAAATTATATAAACAAATTTACAAACTATACATAAATATGGAAAACATTTACAATAAGTTGGTGATAGGAGCATTTCTGTGACCGCCTCAGTGGGTCGAGGAGTTAGCGAGCACGCCTTGCTCCAGCGACCGTTTAAAAAACTCGGGTCCGATTACCGAACACATTTCTAGATCAGAGTATTTATTAATTTTATTAGGGTATCTACGTATTAAAATCGTTGACTAACAGCCATTGCACAATCACAAAAATTGCTTCCTTTAAATCTGTTAGTATTTGTCTAGATGTTTTATTACCTATTTGTAGCAGTAAATGAATAAAAGCATTTAGGAATGAATTTTCCAAATGGCAGTATAGTGCTACAGTTATTTGTTAGCACATAAGCAATAAAATAAGAGTAAATTATACTGAAGACATTCATAGAGCAGCAGATTAAGGCATAGAACACACAACCGTACTTGTATGTTGGTATTAATTTGATTTCCGACCAGATTATTTTAATGATTAACATTATAACAAAAAAAAACGCAGCCAGCCCACTCCCTGTCTAGTGTATAAAGTGTCAAAAGACAAACATTACAATTTTATAAAATTTGGAAAGCACAAAGTTTTTATAAAATTGCGGGTCTTATATATGAAACGATTGTGTAGTAAATATTGTCGAGACATTCAAAACAAACCTAGTTTTAAATATTAGTTTAGAAACCAATTTCGTCAGTCGTGTGCTCATAGCCTTAGGTTCTACTGTATCTTAAAGACTTATAAAAAACAGTAATGCTTTGGGAGGTATGGGAATGTTAATCGCATTTATTTTAAACAAAGTAAACACTTTCAAAATTTTAATCTGATACAATTCTCTAACAATTTGTGAATACCATAGTTTATAGACAAAATAAATCTAACATTTTGAATTTCCAGTTTGCTTTTAGGTAAGGTGGATGATACAGTTTAATCAAGTGATAAGGGAAATTACTTTTTAGTAATTCTTTATTATATGTGAAAAAAAAAATATCTGAAAATAACACTTCCATTGATCGTACATTACATAATCCCAATAGTGTTTTATAAAACAAAAAGGTCCTGCCTTATTATGCGAGAATAATGTTAAATAATTTAAGAGACGCTATCATATGTTAAGTTATTAGTTGTTTGTATTAGCACATATTTACCATCGTAAATTAAATTTGAATGAATTAAATTATTTAACTCGAGTTAGCTCCTAATGTAGGACGATTAAACACTGTATCAGAAGGTTACCAAGAGTTAATTTTTTTAACTCAGAAACTTGCATAGGACTTGTAGGGCGAGGTGGAATATTTCGTATATTTCGTTTTAGTTTTTATAACGTTTTATCGTAAATATAAAATTAAACATTTACAAAGTTGAACGTACACAAAAACTACCTTTAACCGACTCATTCTACTCGACAGATGATCTGATAGTGTCTGCCCGGTCTTTTATATTGCTATTTATATACCCTTAGTGCCATTTTCATTTTCCATAATAAAAACATTCGTTAATAAAATACATGCATTCATTAAAATAATATAATAACGAGGTCGACTAAAAATAACACGAAACAATATTTAAATTCACATGTTAAATAAAATGTATATATTTATTGCCCATCATTGCAGTCTGTTTTAAAGTCAACAAAAATCATTTTACATTTTTGCACTGTTTTCTTATATTTGGGATGATATTTTTAATTATCACCGAGTGATTTTTATATCATTGATGTTTATTGTTTAATATTCCTTACTTTCTGCAATTAATGATATTATTTAAAAACTCACGCTTAAATTACTGGGTGACAATTCAAAAATAGCGGACCTACAAGGAAAAACATTTTATCTCATTTTTCTGTAATTACAAAAAAGCTCACCGAAGATTAAAAATCTCAATAAATTACATTAAAATAAGTCCTAATAAAATAATAAGAAATAAATAACAAATGCAATTCATCTTAAATTTTACATTTAAAAGTTGTTTTTATTTAAATGCGCTTTTTAGTAATGTAAAGAAACATGAGGTTTTTTATTCATATATTGGCAAATAAATTAAGTTTCACCTTTCTAACAAAGTAAAGTGTTACAAAGTTTTTTGGAACTTGGTATCGGGAAGGTGTTGTAGCGACATTAAAAATAAACTTACTATCAAAGTGTTTTGTAAATTCAACTTTTGCAAAAATAACATTTACTCTCACGCTTCCAAGCACAATTTTTTTATACAAAATATGTATACAAAAAATTCCAAGCGAAGGAGAAAGTTTCGATTTTCGACAAATGCCAAAAGACCATTGTGCACACCGAAGTCCCATATCAAATGTTTTGGTTAACTATACATTCCTTAAACGCTGCTTTACTCAATTTGTTTGCCAACGTATTAACGATTCTATAAACATTAAAATTTCACTGCACTTAAAGAAATAACGATATTGGGTTTTCGTTAGTTAAACATCATCGACATTTATCGACTCGGAAGAACAAACACATGTATACAAAATCTCGCAAATCATAATGACCTTAAGCAGTGTCCTCCCATCATTAGCCGAAACGCTGCCGTAGAAAATGATCAGGACACAAACTTACGATAACACAGGGTTTCCCGAGTCAATGCTGTCACAGGTCCTTGAGAAGTGCCGACTTCGCGTTCTTCAGTTTGTCTAGCCGCTTCGTTAGATGACTATTTTCCGTCTCTAACTCTTCTACCCGATTGAGAGCTTCTCTTGCCTATTATTAAAATGAAAAAATATTAATAACACATATAAATTTTATTGGTTTACATAATAATTATTACATTTTGTATAAATAACAATGAATTAAGATAATTATTATTATGAAATATTCAGTACATTAATTTCGATTAGGGTTAAGTTGTGATAAACTTATAAACTCAAGTCATATGTGGTATCATGCTGGGTATTTGGCGGCGGATCTCGTACTAGAATAGCCTTTAATTTTCATTTAGGTAAAATTTTATTGAATTGTGACCAAGTAGTCTAATGTATTTTAAGCCGTCGATTCGAATTTTGGCTCTCAAGAAGATTATTAAAAAGTTACTGACAAAATATTCTCGTTGAGGTTTCGAAAATAAACCAATTATGCATATGAAGGCATAGGAGAGAAATATATCTACTTAGGTATATCCATTTTGCATTTGATTAAGAGCACATTTGGTAGTCAATTTATGTTATCGCGTACCGACCGACTCATCTATTTTAAAATGCGAAAACTTAATACCAGGGTACTGTTTATTGTTTGTGTTTTTATACCTCCCGCAAGAAATAAAGGAAATGAAACGTTATACTAAATTTAATGTAATTCAGACATACATTTACAAAAAAATACCCTCAGTGGCCAAAACCCTCGCTGGGTTTTTGATATGTTTTGTATTTTTTTTAGAACTAGAATTGGTATGTTTTTTTCGATTTCTGAAATTTAAATTTTTATTCACGACCATACAACAATAAAACAGATAATATCAAACCATAAAAAGTAAAAGTGCTATCCACGAGCATATCCCCAATAAAAAAACCATTAAAATCCTTTAAAAGAAAAATAATAAACAATTAATTTTAGGTAGACCCGATATATTCGAATTACATGTCCACTTTGATGTTTACTAAACAAGGAAATATTGTATGATTAATATAGTTAAATTAGAGTCAATTTTATGTACAACAGCAAAACATGCAACTGGAGGAGACCAGTTTGTATTTTAAACTTCAGCAGAAACACGACTGAATTATTCTTTTTATTTTTAAATAAATTTTAAAATAATTAAAATAAATTAATTTTTTAATTTTTGTGGTCTAGCGGTCCAGGTGTTGGACTTGACTGTATGAGGTCCCGGGTTTGAATCCCGGGTCGGCCAACAAAAAAAATTGGATTTTTCCAGTTTTCTAATAAAAAAAATGTTGGTCGGGATTGGAAATGTGCCCGGTAGGCGATAGGCTTGCCACCTATCACATTGTGGGACTTAGTGTCTTCGGCTAGTCGTGGGTGCCAAGGTTGTACCTCTGCCTACCTCTTCTGGGCTATGGGCGTGAAGAAACTTTTTTTTAAATAGAGATACAAATACAAGTTAATATAACCGTGAATCGTCATATTGATATGCCTTGGGTACCTTTTGGTTTTGAATATAGAGTAGACTAACAAACGTCTATTTCCGGTGTATATCGACATATCGCTTATAGAGTACTTTTTATCATCAGCAATTATATTTGATTATTTTTCTTCCAATGCTACAGAAAGAAAATGGCCGAAAACTTTGACTATTCGGAACTACATAAAGTCTCAAACAAATGATTACTAATTTTAAAAACGACTAGACATAAAATATTATGAGTAATTAGTATCGAACTATTCCTCGTAGAATAATTCTTTAAAGTTTAGATATAATATTCTAAAAACTAGCTGACCCACATTGTCGTCCCTGTCCTATCTATGTAACTTTTTTTTTAATATTCCCCTGACAATAACACAACAAAAAAAGAATAATCAAAACTGGTCCAGCCCTTTACTCGCGATGCTATGACAAAGGGAAACTGGGATTAATTTATATACGATTAATATATGTAGTCACTAAAAATACACTAGTCTTCTCCATTATATTTTGCTTTGGTTCTAAGAAATCAACAATCACGATGGTATTAAACTGTACAAATAACATTGTTATTAGGTTACATTATTAAGGCACGTATTCACTGGTCCAATCATCGCACGCGACAAAGTCGCTATTACTACAGTACAAAATATATATTGAAATGATGTCTACCTCCGTAATAAACACATCAAAATTTCTTTATTCTAGTTTACTGAATGGGTTGTACGATGGTTGCAAAATGGGTCTGGGAGCAATGGTAAACAAATTCAATAAATTTACTTAATTATGTACGATACAGGAGGCATATCAATGTTAATTATTATTAGAAAAACTATAAAAACCTAAAAAAATATGACCTTAGATGCATATCCAGACGGATAAAAAAAACTACGTATTATATTTTATAATAAATACTCATCTGGATTTTCAAATAAGATAGAATAGGATTTTGTTGTTTATTCGTAGTAGTTAGGTCGTATTTTGTTACACGAGTTTTTATATAAAAAGCGGTTATCTGTAAAGTCGGTTTACTGACGATAGTTGAACGTGACAACGTCATAAGAACGGAGGCCGATTGTGCCTCTTTGTCGCTCGTTTCGCGCTCTCGCTTGCACTTCAAGCCTTAAATGGCACGCCTCAGAGTGAGGTAACGCCGCATGAGTCATGTTTTTTGATGTGTGCAGCCGGCTCCATCGGATTATAAGGCGTTGTCACATCGAAAAGCTAAGTTACAAAAAATAATAAAATGCTGTAATATTAATATTTTATTGAATTTGAAACAAATTCCAACTGTTGTACTTGTTGCTTAAAAAGTGTAACATACTTGTTTTGTGATCGTATTGCGTCAGATCAGGCCAGTGAACAGACAGCTTTACAAAGTCGGAATATCGGTACAAACACAAAGGTAGGAGGAAACACACTCGGGTATATTTGTTATGTTACCGTTAGCTATCACCATTATTGATAACAGCCCAGAAGTCAACGACTTCCTGAAAACATTCATAAGCGTTATTTTTATTCTGTGTCAAGTACTTTTGTATTTTCGAACTCAGACGTGTATTTTTTTTCTCCTGGCGTTAATCTTAGTGCTACTACTACGTTCATCTAAATTTAATTATATTATTTGTATTGGTCTTGCCGGTGAATTATTATTTGGGCGTAATTAATTTAAGTAATGTAAATATATTTCTTAAATCAAACTACTGCCAATTTTAGAGTAAATAAAAATGCTCAATTCACACTGGGTATCATTTAACTTCATTGTTTTTGTATTAGTAGTCTTCAACTCGCTTACGTTTAGAAAATAGTGAATTTATGAACAAATTAAATAGAAGGCAAAATTGAACAGTTTTTCCTTAAAGCGATCAAACCATGTAACTGAATAGCACTAATTTCAAGTTGAGTAAGGTGAAAGGTGTAGGTACCTCCCGCTGCAGGCGACGCTTGTCCCCCTTGAGCGCCTCCTCCCGCTCGTCGCTGAGGTCGGCGGCGGCCCGCAGGCGGGCGACCTGGGCCTCCAGCCGCGCCACCCCGGCCGCCTGCAGCGCCGCCTCGGCCTCCGCCCGCGCCGCGCGACCCTTTGCCTCCGATACCGCCTTGCGGAGACTCTCCACTGCAAACACGCATCCGTGCTTACTGTACTGTGCCATCGTATGCGGCTCGAAGGACCAAACGTTCACGATTCATGAGGCTGGGATATAAACCCGTTTACGTAAACCGGCCACCTTTATCTCCAAATTAAAGCACAACATAAGTGAACAATGATTTACGGCAGGGATAGCCAAGGCAATAAATAGGTTAGAGGGCGCATGTAAATTACGTAAGGCGTTTATGGGGGCGGGGGGTCGAGCCAAATCTCGCTTATTATTACTTTGGGGAGAGCGTTAGGTCTCAGCGATTATCACGCATCTGTTTTTTCCGCAAGAAACAGAATAAAAAAACACGTATTGCACTCCGAGACTGCCGCGGTAAAGCTATTGCATAATCAGGCATGTGTCACCCGATTGCGGGACAAAGAAGGAGATTACGCATGCGCAATAACGCCGATACAACCAATGCCACCTAGATGCCAGTTGCTAAAATAAGGAGACAAGCGTGATCAATGTCATTAAAAGTTCTGCTATTCATCGATAAATGGCAGGAGTGGG
>NJDC01000521.1:267317-298576 GCA_002245475.1 Calephelis virginiensis | reverse complement strand
TCCCGCGCGCGGATGGCGTCGCGGGCCTGCGTCACTTCGCGCTCTAGCGTCGCGTGCTCGCGTTTCAGGCGCTCGTGACTCGAGCATTTCTCTTTGTGTTCCCTCTGTAACATACAAAGCGTACGCATGAAATCAAAAACATATTAACAAATATGTTACAAACTTTTAAGTGATAGTTATTACAGTTTCCATAGTTGATGAACGTGTCATCAATCATTAACAAAAAAAGTCACAATACGATTAGCATTTTTGTAGAAACACATGGATATTCTCCGAATCATAAAGATAACCGTTTGTTAAAGTTGTGAAGTGATTATGTTTTAAGTGTTATTTGTGAGTATCTCAAGTGTGACAGTGTCCAAATATTGTAATTTTATTACTGTATAATAAACGCAAAGTATATATAAGATCAAATGATAGCGATTACCTGTAGTTGGGCATATTCTTCTTGTAATTCTTCTATCCTATCTTTGAGTAATTCCAATTGGTATCCGAGCGCAGCCTTATCGTTATCTAATTGGGCGTTTAAAATCATCGCCTTTCTGAACTTCTCCTCTACTTCTTTTAATTCATGCTAAAAAAAAATACACTTAATGCGCACAATGAATAATTATTATTGTTATCTTAAACGAGATTACTTAGGTTTATAAAAACTTTTTTACTTTAAAAAAAACTATTAGGTTTATAAAAACACCTCACTATGGCGCTATTTTTGATTTATTGAGTGGCAATGTCATTTGTCACTACCACCAATTAATCAAAATCAAAAACATGTTTTCGTGCAACTCACTATCTGTTAATATTTCATTCAAAAGGACTGCATTACTATGTGTGTGGTGCGCAGGTTAGAACAACGACAAATATCACCTTCCTTCGTGTGAGAAATTTGTCTATTTCCGATTTCTGTCTTTACGGGCAAGATGAATAACATTGCAAACACTCCACGGCACTACACAATCGCCCTGTGCAGACTCCAACTTCCAGAGTGTCGCGACCTACACTTCGATAATCACTGGTCAAAACAATAGCATCACTAGGCTTGAAAACTGCGACGTCAAACCAAAATGGCAATGTCGAAACGAATGTTTTATTTCTAGAGAGCATTCGCAGTTCATAAGATGCCTCACTTACTAAGGGGACCATAACAAGAAGGTTGCGTTTCATCGGGATTATTACCACCAACTTATCTATTATCCCTATGCCATGTCCTTTGCGCTCATCGGTCTCGAGATGCTTTTATGAAAAGTAAATAACTTACCCTAAGATCCTTCATACTGAGTACATCGTCGGAGTCCTCCGAGCTACGTCGCGGTGAATGCAAGGAGCTCGGACTTAGCGCCGCTAGCCGACTGCCCGTTCTCCGTCCGACGGTCTCTGTAACATTACAAAGTGACACCATCAAAAAAAAATTGGAAGCCTCAAAAATTGAAACAAGACATTGGCTAACACTTAATGGCGGAGGGAATATATAAGGCGGTGGCACCAACTAGACGAGTTGTCGTGAAACTCTACAACTCAAACACACACACACACACACGTCTATCACTGCTTTAAAGTGTTATGGTATGCACTCGATCCTTCTTAGCTTCTTCAGGATTTATTCCGGCGACTTCAATAGCGTTGTTGGCGACGGTCTGTTTTTTAACGTGTATTTCATTCCCCTAAACTTTTTGTAGTTTTACTTTTTAAGTTGATAAAAATTACAGGACAATGTTTAAGAAACTTAAGTACTACAAACTAAAAAAGAAATTAAATCGGACTACGAGTTAATGAATTATAATCAATTCTACGTTTTGATTTTTAACCCTCTCCCACGGAAACCTCTTTATTAAACTTAACCCCGGAACGTGAGGTATAGCCATAAGCGGGCTAAAAGTAGACTTTTACCCTCGTTACGCCTCGAACCATAAAGCTACGTAGTACGTACCTGCCAAATTTCGTAACGACCGGTTTAGTACATTCGGAGAGAATAGTCTGGATAAAGACAGACAAAAACACTAAAAATGTGGTTAGCTGCCTACACCTTTTTTTATATATCTTCAATTTACATAGAATATGAAGTGTGAATCTTTTCTATTTTTTTACGGCTGATGTTTACCTCGCGGGTTATACAATTTCACCGAGCGTTATACAGTTTTAATCACCAGAAATAACTGGTATTTAATATAACAAACTAAAAAAAGATTTTACGATGGCCGTATTTTTTTAGATTTAATTATAATTATTTTAATATACATCAAACGGCTATTATTAAATCTTTTTCAAAGAAACATATTCACTACTATGACAGTTGGAATATTTCTCGGTAGTGAAATTAACAAATATGGTATTGACAATGTAATCTGTACTTTTTCCCTTGGGTTTCAAGTATATTTCACAAATACACTGGGGTTTTGTAATTAGTTACAAAATGAATGAAGGTATATCGTAAATTACACTTTAGAAAAAAACACGGTAGCAACCCATTACCGTAGACCGTGTACTCTAAAAATACTGAGCCATAAACGAATTTTGAAGGAAAAGACCTTATTTTTAAGAAGAAGAAGAGCCGTTTGACCAATTTCGTAATATCTTTTACCATTTTCTTTGGCATGCAGACTTATCTGGCGACAACTGTAGTATTTAGCCGCCTTTCTTTTCTTTTGCGCGACTCGATCTAGCTGTGAATGCCGGCAGCCCGGAGAGGCAATCAGTCAGGCAGGTGATCAATCTTCACAAGTTCCTTTATTTTTCCTATCGCCAGTGTTGCAAGATGCAAGATTATAGTCTACAATTATTAATAATAATATGTTTGTTAACGTCGCTACAGCGTCAATGCCCCTTGTAGTGTTAAAATTAGAAAGATAAATATTCTGTAAACTTACTTAACAAAGAAGCTTTATATCTTAGTATTAAGTTGAAAACACATAGTTATTATGTTTTTATACTAGCTGTTCCAGCGAACTTCGTTCCGCCCGTTCAGTTTGTGTATTCTGCTATTCGGGGCGAAGACAAATACAACGAATCAAAAACCATGAAAATTGGTCCAGCAGATCTGGAGTTAAGTATAAGTCTTATAACAAACTCGACTTTAATTTAGGTATATATATAGATAGATAAAGAAACACTTGTACTGTTTTACGTATCACTTATAATTTATTATTTTATAAATAGCCTACCTGTTTCGCTTATGACAGCATCATCAGGGCTAGAACTTAAACTACCTATTTATAATGTTATAAATGATACGTAAAACAGTACAAGTGTTACTTCATTTAAATATATGAATACTTAGGAGTTTTACCAAGCGTCGACGATGGAAAATATCAAATACATCGTTATTAACTTCAGTGTCCATAAGCAAGGGACGTTTCTTACCATCAAAAGATCCCACTGCTTCTTATCGATGTTATGCTATGACGAAAGAACAAACCCCGGACGAAAATAAAAAGAAACAACTTCTCCAACTCACCTGTATACATATCATACGCCTTATCAGCATGATCCTCCTGTTCCCGTTGCTGACGTTCCAGTTCTCGCATGCGGATCTCCCGAGCCTCCGCCCGAGCCGCTCGCCGAGCAGCGAGCCGCTGTTCCGCCTGGAAAATTCATACATACGACATTATTATTACATCCACTGACAAGTAAACGCCTTGAGTATTAAACCAACAGGAAAAAGGCTAGAAAGATAATGGTCGCCAAAAATTCAGTCACTAAAGTTATGTATAGGATCGTACATGTAGAGTCGGACTCTACAATATTCATGCGCATATCGCAAAACACTTGAAATACTAATTATAAAAAGGGATTTAAGATTGAAAGGCAATAGGACAAAAGTGCACGTGGTCCCTAAACACCAAAGATTCTAATGTCGCGTTACGAAGTTGAGGATGTAACGTTAAGCCGTTAGCGTAAGTTTACCGACTAGACGTCGAACGAGCCTTCGCCTTCATTGCTGGAGCTGAAGCTCACCCATTCTATCTCGTCTTATCTGCTGGTTACATCTTTCCAACGGGCCCGGAACCAGCACGGGAATATAGTCTACTACATCTATTTATCTATGTTAACGTTCAGACTTTTAAGAGTCATTTAGTATTGGACACAATTTTCATTATTGTTTTCGTGCCGTTATCGCACCGATTGCTCCGCGTCGGTGTCGGATAATCGTCTTGCGCATTACCCTACATATTTCTATTTACTTGTTCAGTACAAGTTCTCTTATCGCAACACCCGTGACTAGGCCTGTACAGTGACGTCTTAGAGCAGTATAATTACAGTTTTTTTTTAATATTTTTGGCACGGGCGTCAGCATGTGCCATTAGTTAAATCAATATGCAAGAATTAATAAAATCGTGCTTAAACAATTTAAAATAGACATAAGTAAGGTGTCATCAAGTAAAGCGATGACCTCTTTACCCAAGCTCATTGAGTGGAAGTTGGCACCATCGAGAAAACACTTCACTTCTACACTTTAACTAAACAAAATTACAGAAAATGTAACCAGTAATGACTAATTCTATTAATAGGTAGACAGGTGAAATTCGATAATTATGAAAAAAACTTCGTAAATCTTTTCTCTCCGCCTTACCAACACCCTGTTCAGATATTCAGTAAAGTTAATTGTACGTAAAACTGGGATTTTATTAAGCGTACATTTGTTAAAAAATAATCGCCTCTGTGGTCTAGCGGTTCAGTTGTTGGATTTGACTGCATGAGATCCCGGGTTCGAATTCCGGGTCGGGCAACAAAAAGAAAATTGGGGTTTTCCCATTTTTTAATAAAAAAAGTGTTGCTCGGAATTGGATATGTGCCCGGTTGGCGATAGGCTTGCAACCTATCACTTTGTGGGACTTTAGTGTCTTCGGCTAGTCGTGGGTGCCCTGGTTGTGTCTCTGCCTAACTCTTCAGGGATATGGGCGTAAAGATACTTATTTTTACTTAAGAAGTTGTTACTAAACAATTACCACCAACCATATTCCACCACATTGTTGTGTACTCGTTATCGACTGATGACGGTAAACCCGATAGAAACATTGCTGAACAATTAGTTCGGCGTTTTGTACCGCTAAGTTTTTTACATGTTAACACGCAGAATGCTGGTCGCCAAGCATGTCAATAACACACACCGAAACTATCAAAATTCTAACTGTAGCATCCCAGTAACATCCATATCTTTGAAAATTTAATGTTCAAAGAAATTCAAGTTCATTTAAAAGAAATTGTGATATACACTGTGTCAATACAAGAATAAAAATAATCTTGCTGTGCATGTGTCTCGTCTCCACAGAGTAAGCCATTCTTTCATGGGCCTATGTATACAGTTCTACAATAAACTTCCCAATTATATGAAAGTACTTCCAATTAATAAATTTAAGAAATGTGTCAAATGTAAATCAAATGAAAAGGGTTATTATAACATTGCTGAATATTTAGCTGATAAGACGGCTTGGGATTAATTGCTCCTAATGCCAATCTCTTATGAATATAATGTATCATGACATTTATTATTGTAAACATATTTTAAAATAAGGAAAAAAAAGACAAGCCCGCTGAGTTTCTTGTCGGATCTTCTCATTGTGAGGCCGCGTTTCGATCCGGTGGTAGATTTATTATTGTATAGACGCGCCACAAGTGCCTCTTGTAGGTTTACGTGAAATAAAGATAATTTATTATTATTATTGCCTGCGGCTACATTCATACACTAAAATGGTTTTTTTTCTTTAAATCCAAATAAAATTATTCAATTTGCAATTTGAATTATATATGTATATTATATGTATTTGGGAGTTTTAGCTTAAGGTATGTCCAATTCATTCATAGCGCACTATTTTGCCTGTTTTGTTACGCCATAATACGTATACATTTTTTGGCGAGAAATTGTAAATTTAATATTTTTTTTGTATTTAAGTATGGATTTCCGCAAAGTTGTGCCTTCTTCTATCAAGTTATTTCTTTGATATTTAGAACATCATAAAGCTTTATCATTATTGTAAAGCTTGGTTGTTTAAACCAGATGTCTTTTTTACTTCGGACAAAAAATTGACCTTGTCTGTGACCCCAAATATGTGTGATAACTCGTAGTAAATCTGAGGCTAGAATGCTGAGCAATTTGTGTCGATGAATTTTCCGGCTACCCTCTTCTTCGAAAAGGAACAAGACGATGGCGAGTACCGATGCTTTAAGGCATTAGTAGCAATAGAGGTCATAGAGCTCTACAAATTAATCTGATTGACTCTAGCAATCTTATTACTCCTCAAGTGGAAGTAATGTTGTTACACCGAATATATGCCGGAATTTGGAAAACTTACATCTGGATTTGTGTGCTACAATGTCAGCTAAATGTCCCTAGTAACTCAAATATGCAGAAGTAACAAACATACACTTTTATTAGGGTGCGATTACAATGTTACACGAAACCCTCTGATAAATTTTTGAGGTTAGAATACGATCCAAAAGCAAAGCATTAGGGTTATTCCTGGTCTCATATAGAATAATAAAAAAAATATCTTCACGCCCATATCTCCGAAGGGCAGTCAGAGTCACAACAAGAGCTCCCACGACTAGTCGAAGACACTAAGTCCCACAATGTGAAAGGATGCAGCCTATCACCAACCGGGCACATATCTAATCATAAGCATCATTTTTTTATAATAAAATTGAAAAAAAAAAACAAATTTTCTTTTTGTTGCCAGACCCGGGAATCGAACCCCATGCAGTCAAGTACAACACCTGGACCGCTAGAACACAGATGCGAATAATATGAAATACTATATCTAAAAAAAAAGCTAAATTTGTAATTTAGATTCCTCATATCACTAAACTTACGGAATGCAGTGCTAGAAATATAAACAGCCCTCTACGTATGTAAACGCAAACGCTGCCCAATGTATTAAGGAGTGACTGCCGCTAATTATTCAATACCAATATGAACGGAAAGTGAGATTGTTGTTGTTTATTCTGAATCTACGTTGTTTATCATTACACAATCACAACTGTTATTATCTAAGTAAACCGTAAAATATTTTCAAAATATTACTAGACAAATCACAAGAAGCGAAATTACTCAATATTATGTATAAACTATAGTAAAGGGCAAAAAGGCCACTTGACGGACAAACCTCTAAAAATATATGTTTATCAGCCGTATGACAACAAATTTCAATGGAAGAAATTTTGGAAATTCTAAAGCGATACTATAAGAATAAATAATAATAATACCATAAGTATAAATGAGAATGAGATATAAAAAAAAATAATTTGTAATAATATATAAATATTTTAGAGATATTTACATACATAAACCTTACTTAAACAATAAATACCAAATTTTTAACTTACAAATAGCAAACATTATCATCATATACTTACATATATACATACCTACGTATTTACTTAAGTAAATATAATAAAAAAAATCTGTCAATACAACCATCCAGACTCGAAAAACAGATAATCATGTTTGTTATATACATAACACACTACGAAGAGTTGCAAACTCTACCGTACCACGAATAAGAACCCTTCTCCTCACGAGCTGGGTTTGGAAACTTTGGTACCTAGTTGTTTACGGTAGATACAAAAAATCTTACATCACACATTTTTTAAATAAATTATCAATTGCGTAAAAATATACACAATAAATTTTATTTAATAGAAAAATATTTGCATACTACAATGTATTTTTGTTTGCTTGTGTTATGATTTAACATAACGTTACAACATAACACAAGCAAACACAATCTGGGCCCTTACCATGTGTTCACGGCTTATCCAGTTTACTATACTCACTACTATCCCTGTAAATTATTTGTATGAAAACTTTGAACAGCGCCTCTATTGGTAACTAAGAGAAACACATTTTTAGACCAAAAATGTCATAGATTTCGACACGTAACTTACCGAACGTGATAATAACTCACGGTAAGGGCTCTAAAATTAAATCATTTTCGATTCGTTTCGTCGCTATCGTAAGAAAAGATAAATTTCGTGTATAGTGCCTATATATCAAATGTAACTTGTCAATTTTGATGGAATTTTGTACAATTTTGTATTGTACAGTTATAGCACACAAGTTATTTATATTCATGACGAAATTTAATTTGTGAATCGTGCAATCTCAGGAGACGAGCTTGAGAAAGCTTACCCAATACCCTGACAAGACTTACTATGATTAATTTTAAACAAAACAAAATAATTCATGGCAGATGCTAATGCTCACAACAAATTCTTCGAAAATATGTTTTTTTTTTTAAACTTTACTATGAGTAAATATGGAATACATCGTGCTAGTTTCCGATGGAGTGTCGCCTTCGTTTATCATATAACATATTTAGAATCTTATCTTATCAAATGAATGATATCAAAACTCGTCTATAATTTCAATAATTAAAGTAAGTACATTATATTATTTTATATAAAATGTAGCCAAGACGAGTCAACATGGCTCGCACTGTCAAAGCTATTGTATGTCCTGTAGAGCCAAGCGTGTAACTCTACACGTTCTAACCCCATATATTTATTTGGAAGTTTCTACGCTCAATGCTGTTATCTATACTTATATTATAAAGATGAAATTTTTGATTTTTTGTTTGTTTAAAATGAATAGGTTCCGAAACCAATGAACCGATTTCCAAAATTCTTTCACCTTTAGAATGCTACATTATCCCTGAGTGACATAGGCTATGTTTCATCAAAATCGGTGCAGTAAAATCCAAGTTACGCAAGCGAAGCTGCGTGAAACTGCTAGTTGTTTATATTTCTATATTCAATCACTAGGGTAAGCAAATAGACCAGGTGGCAGAGTCCTGCAACGACTCCCAAGAATAATTAACATTATCACCGTTTTCCTATTCCTGCCGCCTCAATTTCAGAGTTCACCATTGTCATTATTGTGCTTCAGTATGAAGGTTAAGACATATAGTCAACTAACTCCCCAAGATCACAGTTTCCGGTTCCAAATACATCTTCGGTGTTTACAGGCAAGATGGATTTCTATCAGGAGACATATTTGCTTGTAAGCCTCTCTAAAATACAAAAACGTTTACTCACATACAATAGTAATAGCCTGACAGCGATTCGTAGAACTAGGTCTGGTGATGACATGTCGAACGTCACCAAGGTCATCGCATGACTCCGACCACGACACACACAATCGCCTCTACCCGGCGTTACCGATACACTGACGTTACACATCAAACAAATAACAATAACTATTATCCACATAATCTATGAATACAAATAAGAATACGCGAAAAACATTCATACAATCACGTAACTGCTCAAGGATACAAGCCATTACTTATTGTATTGTCAAAATACAGGAACTTCCATCGTTTGTCAAGGTAAGAGTATGTGGATTTTAACTAACTTAGTGTAGGTATTTTCTATTGTTTCCTATTGACTACTAGTTATATAATTTGAGTTATTAAAGTAAACATTACGGGGACAAGAAAAAATAAAATTAATCGGTATTTTTTTTACTGTATCACTTGTACCTAGTCCGAATAATATATTAATTTGTTGTCGTCACAAACAACACAAATTATGATTATTTTTATGCCTATACATATAAGTTTCTTTAATTCTACAATTTTTTTTAACTAACCATCCCACCATTTCATGTACACCATGACGTCATGAAGCAACATTACTTTATAACTTGCTGTGTATGACAAATCGCCAATTTATACACTGCGCAATAAGGTCGTAGGTATTTAGGATACATTTGTACTACTGTCGCTAAACTATATCGTCACGGTAAGTCCCCTGATTAAAAAATACAAATCATAACACACGTAGCACACAATTTTACAATCAAGTCAAAGTCACTTCTAATCAATCACAGTAAAAGATCCAAGAATTATTACGGGAATTTCTTTCACACAAAAGTCAAAATAGTTACGTACCTAATTTAACAAATTTAGCAACATTAACTTTATTGTTTTAAGAATGTCATAATGAGGACACAATACAAAGATTTTCAACGGTATTTAGGTTTCACAACAAAAGCAAATTTAGTTCACAAAAACACAAAGGGTCATTTACTTCTAAAACTTTACATTATTAAATACATTTTTCGTTTATTGTTTTCAAATCGACCAAACTGGGGAAATTTGAAAAATATTACAACTAAAAATGAAATTTCACAAAATAAAGACACAACATAATCTCCCCGTGTTGGTCCGGGCTCCTTTGCAGAATTGACCATCTACCTTCCTGCCAGACAGCTCGTAAAATGCGAGCATAAGCTTACCGTCACTAATACCGTGACATTTGACTAAGTGGTAGAGTTTCGCAGTGCCTCAACCGGATTAGTAATACCGCCTTACCTATTCCTGCCGCCATAACGTCATGACGTGTTCCAGTGTGGAGGGTAAGGTAGCAGGTAAACTTACTTTTGCTCTAGGTCTAACATTCCGCCCTCTGGTTGACAACGCACCATTACCACCTTTGTTGTCTCAAGGCGGCGTGAATTTCTTACCATCAGGAAATCCATCTACTTGTTTGCCTTCCAATATCTTATATAATAAAACTTTACTTTAATTTACTTTAAAATAAAGACACAACGATGACAACTCTACAGTAAGCAACAATAACATGAAATATTCTGCTTAGACCGTAACGCGAAATGTACCCATCGTGGGACAAATTCTTATGGGCTTACGTAAACATACACACATGGCGACCGGCACACGATTACGGATACGGCAAACACTGTTTATATAAGATAGAGGAGTGACCTTCCATAGTAAGTTAAATTTTAAGATTAGATAACACATAATTATGTGTTGACAACATAAAAATTCGTTAAGAAAATCTGTCCGCCTGCAGCTAAACATTTAATTAATATAATAATTAAGCTTGTAAGTTTGTTTTTTTGTTTGGTTATATGTATTTATATTTATAGAAGATACACGGGTAAGTGGGTCATGTGCATAAGCAAGGGTATCAAAGAGGCGCTGTCGACCTTTCATGCAATGAGTGTACTTTTTTCTTAAAGGTTTCTAAGCTATGTTAAATTTGGAAAAAATAAAATTAAAAACGATTAAAAATTGTAAGTTTGGTGACTTTAAGTAACATCAAATCCAAAATAACGAGATCAACCTTTTCTCAACCATTGTTTTTGTATTCAAACTGCTGCTGTTGCCAAACAGTCTTAGAGCAAATTATTTTATAAAAAACCGTCCTTCTATTACGTATCGTTTCTTTTATATTTTCACAAACGTTTTTAACATCTTCTGTATTTAATATTTATTATTGCAATAATAATCGATGAACATAATTATGTTCTTCAATTCTGCTTTGATTTTTACTTTTATAATGCAGCAACAATTGAAACATGTGTCGATTCAAGGGCAAATGTTTCGTCGGAGATAATGTCCACGACGAAGGTAGCTAAACATTCATTTGTATGGTCTCAACGTCTTTTTTACGTAATTTATGATATCACCGAAACTCGGTCCAACGGAGTTAGGTCTCTAACATGGTTTGCTCAATGCCTTAAAAACGTTGACGAAGTGCCAGTGTGCAAACTTCGTGTCAAACAGATATGTTCGATAGTTTCATGGTGTTCACACTTACTGGTGTTATTTCGTTACGATAGACTTATCGAGCTTATCGCTAACCTCTCCTCTCCTCTCCTTGTGTAGACCTTGAATAACTTTATTCCAGGTTTTAGCATTGTAGCATTTAGCTTTTTTCCTATTTTTTCATCTATTCGTATATGTTGCCTATAGTATTGTTATTAATTACTTTTGGTAGCTATTCATGTAATGAAAACATTAAAATAATGCAAATAATATTGTCGCCGTCCCTACTAATGAAAAACCTGTTTAAGATCTCCTTTAAATAAAATGTCTTATAACGATGACCTGCTTTTGAATACCTCATATTTACAAATATCAGTGTAATTAATAATAACAAGTTTTAAATTTATAAATTCTAATTCGTAAGTCAATGTGTTCCATCATATTTAAAGGAACCAAAACAATTCCCACTAAATCTAATTATTCTGGCTTCATCCATAACAGGCCACTCAAGAGGATTTCGGTGTTTGAGTCTTAAAGCAAAGATTTAGAAATTTTACAAATAATATACCTATTACTATAATCAAGATAACAAGTGATAATAAAGTTATAGATAACGATTAAAAGGCGCTCATGCAAGAAGATATATTTCAAGGTACGGAGGTAGGAGGAGGAGGGAGGGAGGTATTTCGAGGGTACGGAACAAATCGTATTGGCGCGACTGAATATTGAAAAAAAAATTAATCACGTGCTAGGAGTAGATGAAGGTAATTTTCAAACAATTAAAAAATTACAATAGAAGTGCGAGCTTACATACGTGGTTCTGCTGGTCCCCGAGAATTCCAACTATAGAGCCGGCGTCACTGTGCGAATCCCTCCGCAAATCCAATAGACTATCATCGGAAAAGCCATTCAACTCAGTATTTTCCTCAACAGGTGCAACATTTACACTTTCCACTTCAGCATGCCCATTCATCTTCTCTATACCATTTTGTCTCGTCCCTTCAAATAGTTCTGTATTAACCGTTTCATTTATCGGCAGAGACTTGGACTCTGCACTACGTTCGATGATGGTTTCATCGTCCGAATCACCAAAATCTCCGTCTGTGAAAGCGTCACCACTTTCCTCATCACTGTTCTCGGGCGTGGCCTGTTCTGATCGATTACCCATGATTACACTGGACATACACTATTGTACATTTAACAAAACACACATCAAGTCAACTGCATATATGGACAGGTACTGCGCACGTTGAAAATTTATTAGAGCCACATGAATAGAAAGGAAGGACGCAATTTTTGCGCGGACTTGAATTGCACTCCGAAACAAACCACTAAAGTCTATTGGCGTATTTTATCTTATCACTATTTTCCACCTTACGTATAAAAATTCTTTTGTTTCAAATCAACAATAAAAAATGTCCCGATATCAATAGCACTTTTGTTATCGGAACGATAAATGTAAATACAACACAGGTTTGTCAACTTTCAATGACACAAGAATTGTTTTTTTTTTGTTTAGTAAACAATTGCAAGCACGAGACGCGTGGACGTGTACGTGGTGACGACAGTAGACTGTCGGCCGAGGTGTTGCCGCGACCATCTTTCTGCTATCAGTTTCGTAATTGCACCGTTACTTGCAGCCCGCGCTCGTATCGTAGAGGAAGCGGATACATTGTGACGTACACTGATGCATTATAATGTGGTATAGTCGTTAGAAAAATATAACAAATAACCGATTCAAGGTTACTTAAATAAATAAAAGTAATAAAACGTCTCTGTGGTCTAGCGGTCCAGGTGTTGAACTTGAATGCATGGGGGATTCGATTCCCGGGTCGGACAACAAATTCAAATTACTAATAAAAAATGTGGCTCATATATGTGGCTGTGGGACTTAGTGTTTTCGGCTGGTCGTGGGTGCCCTGGTTATGACTCTGCCTACCGCTTCGGGGATATGGGCGTAAAGACAGCAATAAAAGTTAAAAATCCAAAATAAATAGCTTTGAACATGGAAAAATGGGGAGTTAGTTTGTGTCACTTGCGTTGAATGGTAAACCAACAACCACGTCTACATATTACGATTCGATTATACTATACTGATTCGATTTCCGACAGCGGCAGGCATTTATATAATTAATGTGTCTATATTTTTTTATATACTAACACCGTTTACAAACATAATTTGTGTTTAGGTTAATTTGTGTGTTTTTTTTATTTATTCATGTAAAATTTTATCTCAAGTGATGACATTGGTTGGCAAAGATGACAAAAACTAAATTTAGGACGCAATGAGTATTTCTTCAGATATCCCTTCTGTACGTATGCCTTATATGATGAATATTAACACAAGAAAAACTACCAAAGGAAGAATAAAAGAACTGTGGACAGAAGTGATGTGTTTGAAAATTTTAACTATAACAAATCTTAAACTATCTGCTTTCTTAGTCCAAATTAGTTCACTGAACCTAAGGACCTGTTCAGTTTAAGAAATGCACGATTTTATCATAAGAATGCTTATGAATAACTTAAAAATAAATGATGATTCATGCAGCGTGGTATTCTGTGGGCAGGACATTTCAAAACTCAACAAAAACCCGATCACATAATACAACGTAAACATTGATTCATTAACAACAGAATTTGCATAACTTAGTGCCAAAAAGTTGCAAAATCTCGTTAATATATTCGATCGCTTATATTATGAATATCCAATCATATAAAACCTAACTATAACTAATAATACAAAGTTTTCAAAAGTCTTAATATATTATATATTACAAGGTTGTTATTTGAATCGTAGAAATTCGTCTATTTAATATTAATATGGTATGGTAGGTAAATGAAATATACATACATACATATGTCCGTAAGTCCCTTACGGGGTAGGCAGAGAGTATCGAGTGCCAGACCTCACGATCCTGACAACCTGTCTGGCTTCCTTCACATTCATTACCCTTTTCATACAAATACGCCGGTTGCGGAGACTCTTGACACCACAAAATAAATGAAATATTTAATGTATAATCTTAATGATACAATTCCAATATTCTGTAATTAGGTTAATATAGCTCTACTAACTACAACTAATATATCACTTCAAATTCAAAAATTCCTCGTCAATGGCCAACTCAATTAGAAATGCATTAAATCTCCGTTATTGAAGTAAAAGATAATGACGTGAATTTTACAAATCCTAAAATCAGCATATAAGTGAAATTAAAATTTTACTTGTGATCCAATATGTTAATTTCAATTACTTCATTTTTGTAGCAAAGGCAGGAAACTCAATTCTCTACAAACGCTAGAGAAAAATTTACTTAAAATAGCTCCACTTTATTAAACGATCAGTTAGTTAGACTTGAATAATTTCCCCCAGCTCAACTTATATTTATGTTTAAGGTAGCATGATTTATTTTCATAGCTGATATTTAGACATGGGTTTAAAATGAATTTTAATTTCACATTATTATCTAATTTATGTGGTATTTTAATAATTTAATTGAAAATTTTCGTTCCTATATTTTCGACTATTTGACTGTAATATTCTCATGTGTTGATGTTTTTTCATTATGTACCGTTTGACATCATTTACATTTTTTCTTAATTGTTATTTCTACAAATTGACCTATAATTTTATTTTTTGTTATAATGAAACTTTTCAATCAAACATGTAAGAAAACAATAATCGCTTTTTTCGGGGAAGAAAACTTGTGGTATAACTTCGTTGTATTTTAATTAACATTTTTTTATTTAAGCACCGCCAGTAACTTGCAACCAAATACTGAATGTTAAAATCAGACAGACTTATTTATCTTTAGTTGAAAAGCTTTGGTGCTGGTGATGCTGTGAAAAGTGAAACCGGTTGGCTAAAGGATAACTAAAAGTGATAAATAAAGTAAACTGTGGAAAAATACAAGAGTTTACCTTAAAAAAGTATGTATAAAATGAAATGCAACACATACTAAAGATCCTACAGACTCTCCTAATTATTTGGATGAGGATTGAGGGGAAGATGAGATATGAGATGGGATATGGAGATGGGTTCCTCCTCCATATGTTTCTACGAATAAAGAATTTGTATAAGCCCATAGACCCACTAAATTTTATTGTCACTAAACTTTCCCGATATTATATACATATATGTGTAAAAGTTGTCGCTCTACAATTAAGAATAAGCTGTATACGGATAAGTCCTTAAAATGCACTTTCTTCAAAGTGACTTCACTTGAAAGAATAGAACAGTTTTTTTTTATATATTGTTCTCATGTAAGTGACTAATGTCTTAATGAGAAATAAAGATCTTTAAACCGGAAAGAATACTGCTTTCATGGATGTATTCGATAATTATGTAATAATAGTAGCTATTGCCCGCAGCGTTTCCCGCGTGGTCCCACAGGAATATTGTTTCGGGATAAAAACTATCCTATGTGTTAATCAGAGTTACCCTTTATGTGTGTGCCGAACCGAATTTTTCGCGTGAAACAAACAAATATACAAACTTTCGCATTTATTATTATTAATATTAATAGTATTAAATATGTCATAACTCAAAACCCTCAGGCGCCAATCCATAATTGCCAATGATTAATGGTTCATTGTTCAAGTCTAGCGAGAGCTATTCCACGGAGGAAATGCATTTATGGATAGTGCCAGTCTTTGTATATGAAGACTCTAAACCACAGTCAAGGTAAACAGGCCCGAGTAATGGCAGCGAATACGAACATAAATCACGAACTAAACGCGTTGGAGATAAGTCGCATCTTTAGTTTGATAAAGGCTTATAGTGACTCATGTTTCGGTAGGGTAGACTTGCTCAATTGGCCTAACACTCCAGCCACAGGACAGAGGTGCAAATAAAACATCTATGGTGTCTTTAGGCCACGGTTGTCCCTTACCATCAGGAAAGCCGTGTGCTTATACGTTGTCTAACGCCATAAAAAAATAATAAATTGTAACTTGGTTGCAAGAAAATTGCGAGAGAATAAATCCATATCGTCAGAATGTCATATGCTTGCCGCTGACGTGTTTCGGTTCGGAGGGTAAGTAGCCGGTAAACTTACTTTTGCTCGAGGCCTAAAATCGCGGCCACAGGTTGGCAACGCACCATTACCACCTTTGGTATCTGTAGGCGGCGTGAATTTCTTACCATCAGGAAATCCGTCTGCTTGTTTACCTTCTATTATCATAAAAAAAGTGCAGTGTTCTTGGATTTTTTATTTTTAAGTATATTTAATACGTCAGGCTGAAGAAAACTTCTGGATTTATTTTACTAATTTCGCGGAACCTGTGGAACAATTTGGATTGTTTTCGAGCTCTGACTTTATTCGTGGTCTGGTCGCGGTGGTAGGCTTTAGGCTTGTCACATTCTGTGCCATTTGGAAGACTTTTCGCCACAACAGATACACGGGTTCTGTGGAATTGGCAAGGTAAAGGCTTATTCTACATAGGTTGTAATGGATTTCTGCAAATTACTGATTCAGTATCTGAAAACTTCTAAGCTTCCCTGCAATTAGCTTAAAAAATATATGTTTTGTCACGTGTCAAAGATATTTGCAACAAAGAGTCTGTGGTAGTGAACTTTGTGTATAAAACTAGTCACAAAGGAATCAAACGAGTTTCAATTATATTTTTTTTTTGTATCAGAACCACTTAATTATATTAATTTACTGTTGAATAAAATAAAATCACATGAATAAGACTGAATAAATAAACACACTAATACCATAAATGCGAAAGTTTGTATTTTTATTTGTTAGTTACTTCTTCACGCAAAAACTGAAGCACCGATTTTCAAGAAATTTGGCACACACTTAGAGGGTAACTTGGATGAACACATAGGATAGTTTTTACCCCGAAAACATGTTCCTGTGGGACCATTAACCACGCTGGCAACGCCGCGGACAACAGCTAGTACTCAATAAATGGCTCGATGTGATTTTACTATGATGTGTCGGATTAGGGACACTGTCATTCATCACTACATATTTGCATCGGCGTGAATCGGTTTGGATTCACCCTTGTTATATTGGGTGGGTTGGTTATGTTTATTGGCCTTTTAAGTGTATTTTTCTGCTAAGTATAAGGCTTTTTAAGTGTATTTTTCTGCTAAGTATAACTTTTTACTAGGACTTACACTTGAACCAACTAAAAGCAATTACTGTAAACTACGCTCTTGTAAAAACTCACATTGAAGCTACTGATGATACAGGGGTCAAATTTTAATGTGTCTTCTAATTGACACACTGAAGTCAGACCTCGTTAGAGGCTAGTTAAATAGTCATAAAGGTCAATGTCGTGATGTGGACGAATGAGCAAAAATAACAATTAAGATAATTAAACGAAGAAACCTCAACAGATTAAGTTAAACTTATATTTTACATTTTAAACCATGTCGCAAGGTAATATCTATGGTTAATCTAATTAACCTAGACAGAAAGAAGGAAGACAACAATAGAATACATTATGGTAAATTTCTAGGCTCATAATAATTAGGTACCAGCAAATTGAGCAGCAGCAAACAAAAAACTAACGAAAACTAAACAAAAGACGACCTTATTGAGGCTTTACGTGATGTGTATATAAACACATAATCGCCAGGTTTTATGTGTACATTTAGTACTGTGTAAAAAAATAATTTGAAAAAAATAATAATTTAAATTTAAATGCAATTATTTATAGAAACAGTAAACATATTTACCGTATTATACTTCAATTACATAAAACTTGAGAACATTAAAGTTAGACAGGGGTATTTACCGTTAGATATATTATTCATTCAGACATACCTACCTACACTTTAAATGTGCGAGAACATAGTGAGATAGAACAATGTTAAAAAAATAAATAGAGTTTACATCAAGTTTATCTAAATTGTAAAGCACTAGTTAGCACACTCATGTCCAATTTAATTGTTTTTTTTAATTTAGCTTTAAATTAATTTAATCTGTCTGTATACATTATAGTTATTTAATTCTCCCACGTTTATCAGGATCGTGAGGTCTGGCACTCGATGCTCTCTGCCTACCACGTAAGGGACTTGGCGTGAAGATATGTATGTAACTCTCCCACGGAAAGTCGTTGAGAAATGGGGATAAAAAAAATAGCCTAGGTGCTACTCCAATGTGTAGCAAATTGTAAATAGTATAACAATAAAAATTAAAAAAAATAATCAATAAACACCAGTCTTATAGCTAAGAATTATCTGTAAAAAATGTGAGAATCGAAATCGGTCCATCTGTTCAAAATTTATGATATCACACACATATACCCACGGGGTCGTGACCCCCCCTTAACAAGGGTCTCTACTCTAGGTAGGTGAAATAGTATGTTGCACCTAGAATAATTTAATATATTTTTTTAAATCTCATTTAAACAGATAGGCAATCATCAAAATAGGCTAATCAACATGTAATACGTATCTAACTAAAATTTTCTAACAGTTAGCAGTGTTATAAAGTTTGTAATTAATTATTTAAAACATAGTTTTAGGATTTTTTTATTTAAAAAACAGCAATACTCTATTTAATTCTTTTTTCTCATAACGAAAATTGACAGTATTATGTCTTTTGTATTACACCTAGTCAAAACTATGGTACGTAGGTGGGTACCTACCTTAATAAGTAAACATTTTTGATAAAAAAAATATTGATTGTAAAAAGATTGGTAACCATATTATAAATGTAAAATTTACTGTTACTGTTATTTTTTCACAGCCAAACTGCTGGACCAATTACTATGAAATTTGCACGCAAATACAAAGTGATCTTGACAGCTACTAACAGCTTGCATGGATTAAAACATTGTTTTCTTTTTTTTCTTTTCTTTTCTTTTTTTCCGCTTTTTCTCTTCATAAGCAATAAAAAAATGCAATTGGATCGGTACCACCGCCTTACCTATTCCTGCCGCCATAACGTCATGAGGTGTTCCGGTTCGGTGGGTCAGGTAGCCAGTTTGGCAACGCACCATTAGCAATTTGGTGTCTCTAGGCGGCGGGATTTTCTTACCATCAGGAAATCCGTCTGCTTGTTCGCCTTCCAATATCATAATAAAAAAGTTTTATAATACGAACGGGCACGTACTTCGGGCTATATGTCACTGTAATCAGTTTAACTAAACAGTTGATAAACGTGTCTGAATCGTTTGGTAGCGGTCATTCAATTATAGTCATTACAGTCTAGAGTTTAGCGCTATTTCACAAGTGGTTGTTTCTGAACCTTGGATACTCCAGTTAGGAGGATTGATTACTTTGCAATGGCGTAATTAAAATTAAATTTGTTTTGGCCATTTAATTAAAATATAAAAGTTGAGATAAAGTTTAATGATAACAAACACCTTCCTCGTTTTTTTGGCAGTAAAGTTTTATCACACAATATAGGCAAGCACACAAGCAGACGAGTTACCTAATCATTTGAGATCGGTACACGTCCCCTATAGACAGTTAGCAACATTGGTTGGTTATTGGGGCTTACCAACTTGACACTAGGACGTAGTATGTTATGAATATATTTACCGGCCGGCAAAACGAAGAAAAGACAATAGCGAGCACCGACGGTTTTGTCCGCATAATGCATACATAGGTAAGACGACAGTACATATTATCTAGGCGAGTCGTTGGAGTGGAGGACCTGGAACCTTAACAAAATTGAATGCAAGTGAAAAAATTTAGTGATTTAAATCACTACATTATTCCAATCAGAGAAGATGGGGTTGTCACATATATTTTTTTTTTTGTTTATAATCTATGTTCACCGGCTCTCTATGGAGTATTTATATTTGATATCTTAAGTATAACCTAGACACGCGGCAGCGAGTCAAGCCAAAGTTCAAGCAAAGAAGTGGCTAGCCAGCGCCGAGTGTAATATTACACGAACCACTTGGTGGTACTTTTGACTCCTCTATAACTCAAAACCTATTTAACGTAAATACATAAAACTACGTGTGTGTAATCATATCCATAAGGACATCAAGAATCTCAAATTTCATAAAGATAGCTCAAACGGTTATAAAGATATGAAGGTCTAAAAGTCGTAAATTTTAGTACCTACTGACTGACTGACTGACATACCTATAGTAGCTAAACCTAACCTACTTCCAGATGACCTAGAAGGATGAAATTTGGAATTCAGCTCGGTAATTATGTGTAAACGTAGGAAAAAACCGAAAAATAAAAAAAAATCAAAAATAGGGGGGTGCCCATACAAAAAAAATGTAGCGTTAGAACCGTTACAAGCAGATATTTGAAACCATCCCAATATTTGTATGTTATATTGCCCGGACTTTGCAAATTTAAGTATAAACAGAAAGCATATCAAAAAGGTAGCCGATAATGAATGGGCAATGCGCATTATTATCTCTAACATTCAAGAGAATGTAGAAATGAAACTCTATTTCTTTGCTTTATGCGATACCTATAGCAAATGCTGTTATTTCAAAATAAGAGATCTAATAGTAGGTTAGATTTAACTTGGCCAGTTCTCATTACATCAGTTATTTCATAGCAATATTCAACATATATTTTATAAAAACTGGCCAGGTCAAATCTAACCTACTATTAGATCTCTTATTTTGAAATAACAGCATTTGTTATAGGTATCGAATAAAGCAAAGAAATAGAGTTTCATACTTGATCATAATGTTATTTTGTTCCTATAAATTAGTATTTGGATTTTGCATAGAACTTGGCACCCATTAAGATCTGCATTCTTTTTGCGGCGGAGTTCACAGCCAAGCATAACTTTTGTATTGAACTTGGCTCTCCTTTTTTACATTTATGTTTTTGGTGGGATATTCCTTTACACTTCTCCGTTGACAAACTCGACCAGCTAGCACTTTCAATGATGCTTCACAGCCCAACGCTGTGAGTACCAATCATTTAGACCGTCTCGTTGGTCGCGTGGCTAACGTACACATTTAACCGATCAACCGTTATGCTCGAGTTCGATTCCCGTCGGGGGCAGGCATTTGTGTGATGAACATTTAGATGTCTGCATTTCCGAGTCTGGGGTGTTTGTTAAATTTAAATGTATTCTGGTATCTATTAAAGTATTTCTATGTATTAGAATCGTTAACTAACACTCGTTACACAAGCAGTAAGCAAATTATATATTTGCTTACTTTGGGGTTAGAATCAATTTGTGTAACTTATCCACGGATATTTATTATTTATTATAATTATTGCAAGACTACCACTAAGACCTATTTTACACCTTTTTTTTATTAAAGTATCTTCACGCCCAAAGAGGTAGGCAGAGGCAAACCAGGTCACCACGACTAGCCGAACAGAGGCGACTTTTTTATTAACCTATAATACACCTACACCACAACCTAGACATAGCACAAGCAATTCTCAAAGACGTATAATATCGTCTTCAGCATAATTTGCGAGCCAGTGCCAAGAATGTGTGACATTTGGAGGATGGCTATCGCATGTGCAATTTGCATAGCAATATGTAAAGTGAGCCTGTGTCCTAGATCCATATAAATGTGAGGTGAGTTAGATTATACAGGATCTATCGTGTTTTTCTAGAAACTATACTTTTCAGAGTCGGCACTGGGTGGAATTTCATTATATACACACTTTTTTTTTAAATAGACCAATGAACTTTTTAACAATACACTTTTCGTTACTCTATATCACTTCATTATATACAGTGTTGTTATATCTGTAATTTGTAACTACAAAACTTACAACTACAATTACATTAACTACAAAAATTACGGGACAATCCGTAATTTTCCACAAATTTTGTAATATGTGCTTGTAAACAAAGAAAGAATTAATAAACTACGCGTTTATCAATTGGGCTATCAATTAACATTTAGACTTTTAGCCCTTTAAGACGGGCACCACATTAGTGAGCGGGATAAAAAGTATCCTATAACCTTTCTCAGAATATAAAGAAAATAAAACCAAATTTGTTACGACCGATGCAGAAAATTCGGCGACCGGTTTGAACCGCGGTCATAATACAGGCAGACAAAAAGTTCCTTTTTACCCTTTTTAGTCAGCGTAATTTTTTTTAAAAATCTTCAATGTACATAATTGACTCTTCTATAGTTTTGTTATAAGTATAGAGGTGTAGATAGATTTATTACTGAACAAAGCATACAATTTATATGATTGTGCAGTGAATGTTAGTCAACTATAAATATTTAAAGTGGAAATACTTAAGTACCAAAATATATTTAATAACCACCCAGACCCGGAAGTATTGTTTTTACTCAATTAACAAACAAGAATTTTAAAAACCAGGTGATAGTTTCGCAGCAACTCGCCCGGATTGATACCACCGCCTTACCTATTCCTGCCGCCATAACGTCGGTGATTGCCGGTGACGTGTTCCGCTTCAAAGGGTAAGTAAACTTATTTTAGCTAGATGCCCAACCTACCGGCTTTAGGTTGGCAACGCACCATTACCGCATTTGGTGTCTCTAGGCGGCGTGAATTTCACCAGGAAATCCCTCTGCTTGTTTCAGGTGCGTTCCAGTAACGAGTCTCGGATTCAAGAAACATACGAATAATTAAACAGCAGGCCCGTAAATTGGACCGCGGAAATCCTGGTCTGCCTAAACTTGGCTCAACCACAATGGAACAAGGACGTCACGGCAAGATAAGTAACAATACTACGGGGTCAACGTACTCGACCAGCTGATTCTTACATTTGAACGAACTTTCCTTATTTAATTCACGATTTTTTTTTATATGAAAGCGTAGTACAATGAACTTTAACCCGCCTGAATGTGATGTGTGTATCACGAAAGGTTTTATATCGCTTAGTATTTATTTTTACTATCTTCATTTTTACTATTGAAATAAATAAATATCTCTGGACAAATTACACAAATTGAGTCTAACCCCAAAATAAGCAAAGTAAGTAAAAAAACCCGTGTTATAGTAATTAATGGACAACACTATGAATAGAAATACTACTAATAAGTAGTTGATCACAACCACACCCAGCAAAGCAGATAATAGCATCTAGATCAGAGGTTCCCAAACTTATTTCATGTAACGCCCACTTTGAAAATCAGTTGTTTTGTAGCGCCCCCCCCCCTCGTTTTTTTCTTGTCAATAACCTCAATAACATATTTGTTGCGCCTAGTTTAAAAAAAACATTTTTTTCAAGATTTATACCGCCCCCCTCTAGGCTTCCAGCGCCCACAAGGGGGCGTTATCGCCCACAAGGGGGCGTTATCGCCCACTTTGGGAAAGGCTATTCTAGATGTTTAAACATAAACGCTTAGCTTGCCGGGAATCGAACTCGAAACTCGCTGCTGCTCAGTGGTATTAGGCGTGTACGCTAACCCTTCGAACTAACGAACGAAACAACTTGTATGTCAAGTCAAACAATTTGACAACCGTCGCCGCAAGCACCCGCAAGACACCACAGATAATTTATTATTATTATTATTTTTATTTATTAATTGCATTCAATACACTATTCTTACAGGCTAACCCAATACAATAGTGCAGTATAATTTTTAAAATAACCATTTAAAGAGACATTACATTCTTAATTTTGTATAAATCCAGATAATAGATGTGTCGTTGTCTTATGACCGAGGGACACGTGTGCTAGTCTATCGACTAACTTTTACCAGGAATGACGTCACGAATACGTACCGTAGTGATAACAACCCAGGCTAGATACTACACATCAACTTACTACCTAGCACAGTCTGAATGCACTAGTGGAATAATCGGGTCATCTACATAACTATTGCACAACCAGCACGCGACGGGATCGTCACGTCCTGACGAAGACGATAACCAGAGACCGTTGTAGCAATTTTTTTCTAGGTCTTATATGGTTCATCCGCCATTTTAATCGCACACTTCATCACGCGATGCCTAGTTTGTCAGATTACACATAATGTTATGGTGTATAAAATATCAGTTTGTAAAACAATTGGTAAAAAGTACCAATGTAAATATTCTGAACGAAAACTTTTAAACTAGGTACGTCTCTTTTTACCGCCTCGTTGGTCGAGGGGTAGTAAAAGCATCTAACTCCACCGACCAACCGCGAGGCTCAAGTTCTATTCCTAATGGAGGCAGCCATTTATATGATAAACATTTAAATGTCTGCATTTCCAAATCTAGGTGTTTATTAAATATATTCCTATATTTGTAGTAAGTATTTCTATGTATTAGTACCGTAGATAAAACTCATAACCCCATATAATTTGTTTAATTTGGGGTTAGACTAAATATGTGTAACTGGTCCAGGTTTATTTGTTTATAATGTCGGATGTCGATGTCGGAGGAATATTAAATTTGCACAGCGAAAATGAAATAGAAAAGCTGCAGAAAACTAATCATATTTAATATTTTACTTCATAACATTTTGTAAGTAAATAAAATTAATAAAAACAAACACATATTTGATATTACAATTTCTTTGACACACATACATTTTATGTTATTTGTTTAAATTAAAATTAAACTTATATTATTTCCTCATCTCCTATTAAATTTCAAAAATAATCTCTACCACTTTGGTCGCATTCATTTCGCCATTCAAATCATTTAAAAAATGCATACATACATATCTTCAAGACAAGTACCTTCCAGGTAGGCAGATAGTATCGAATGCCAAATTTCACGGCAAATTAATAAATAAATATATCAGAAAAAAATATACGAATCTTACCTCAAAGTAAACATATAACATCCATGTGGAATAAGTTTTAGTCAACAATACTAATACATGGAAATACTATATAAAATACATACATAAATACATTTATCATAATATATGCATACAATAATTAAATTAAATAATCTCCATACATCTTTATCGCTGTCGGGAATCGAACCTGTGTCTCGCTGATCTTCGGTTTGGTCAAGCGTGGGTTCTAACCCCTCCATCAAAGTGGTTAAAAATTACATTATTTGTGTTTCCGAAGACTCTAAAAACAATAAGAGATACAAACTGCTGTTTCTACGATTAACGATACATATGACAACACAGTCATAATATGAAACGGCGAAATTAGTTAAAACACGTCCAAGCTCTTTCAAAACAAGTAAAACGATTCATATATTATATTTTACATGTATAATATTTTACACACTTACGATCTGAACTCGTTAAAATAATAAAATTAAAACCAATATGTACCGTAACCGTTTAAAATTGAAAATTAAAAATTCTTTAGGCTATAATAAATAAAAACAAAACAACGCGCACGTACACCGAGCGAACCGGTGTAATTTACAAACGGCAGTGCACTGTACAACATCGAGAAAACTAACACGCAAAAAACATCACGATCTGGGACACTAAGCGTGCATTTTTTTTTAAATATCGAGACGGACAACGTAAAAAGCAAACGCGAGATTAACTGTAGGTGATCAAACGGGCTAGCCGTAAATTAGAGTTGCAGTAAATATCGATACTAAAATATCGATACTCAGTTTCGAAACCAAATTTAATTTTTATTTTTAAGTATATTGCAGAGTTAGAACTCGATTTACATAATGGAGGCATTTTGTATCGATATCTTGATAAAATATGTGAACACTAAAACAAACAGGAATAAATTGCAACTGATGGATATTTATATCTTATAAATGCCTACAACTCTTATTCGACATTACGATCTTCCGAACATACTAAACTGTAATTATTATAGCACTTCTATTGCGGTCTAAACACAATATCATGAACTGTTAGAGCCTTAAGATACAATAATATAATGTTTACTGATCTTTGTTGTCACTAAGATTCATAGAACAATATTAAAGTTAAAACTATTTTTGTATCGCTACTTTTTCATTTAAATCTGAAACGATCTATGTTTATGGAAATGGATCTTATAAACGAATTTAAAAAATAAGTCTATTGATATCGACATTAAATACGGACGTGTAGACTCAAATCATTGAATGTGATCGATATGACATCTAGTCATCCCTAGTGAAGAGGTGCGCACGCGCCGCGTACCTAAATATCGTGACATTTGCAGCACACATGGGTGTGCACACGTGAGATGCACTTTCGTAACAACAAAGGTGAATGATCGATGTCTGATCCACATTGCAATATCAACTATGATATATTGGATGATGACGACAATTTTATTCGCGCGACGGTAACTGGCATTAGAATGTATCTTCATTAAATGTTACATCCTTTAAGTCATGTCGACACTGATTGCATAATACATCGCTCTACATCATCGCGCTTTGATTCCGGACCGGCTTTAGCAGGGCACAAATATGGCACCGATCTGAATGGCTGATGACAAAAACGTCCAAATGTCTTGAGATTCATCAAGCATAAGTTCCAGAATCACGTGGAATGATGAAAAGTGCCCCGATATGGGAACTTAGGAAAAGAAGAGAAATCGGATAAACCGAACCAGGTAGGCAGAGAGTACCGGTTTCTAGATACTTAGATTTAGCGTAAAGTAAGTAAAAACCGGTTACTAAAAATTTATATAAACTGAAATTTTGTGTCATTCAATACTACAACATGGGGCTAGATGAAAAGCTTATTTAATAATACTTGTACTTTCAACAAAACACTTTATTTATCACATTGTATTTTACTCAACCAGTGACGATAAAAGTGATAATGAAAAAAGTGTTATTTAAACAAGTTTAATATAAGTCTACATTGTAATTCCAACAAAATCCGGCAATAAGCAATAGATATCAATAAATTCAAAAAAAAAACTATGACACTCAACTCAACCCAACTCAGCCCAATTGTTATATTGATTACTTACTATTTAACTTACTATTTTTATTATTATTTAATACTTTATTGCATACAAAAAATGTACAAAATACAGGAGAAGTAAAAATGCACAAAACGCGAGCTTATCTCTAACTTAAGAAATTTTTTCCAGCCAATACAAAAAAATGAAGTTGTGAAAATAAAATGGAAAGCATCGTGCACAAAAAACAATTACCTATATCTATACTTAGAACAAATAAATAGAAATATAATAATCAAGTATGTAAAAAATTAAACAGGTACAATTAATTATCATTATTAAAATATCTTTGTAGGATAATATACGAGTATGTTATTGTGTCAATGAAAAGTAAAATCGAGATCAAGATTTTGATTTTAACCACCAATGTGGTAGTTTAATTCTCTCAAATGTAGCGTCGATCGGAACAAAATAAAAATCATTCCCTACTTTTCCCCGTGTTGGTCCGGGCTCCTTTGCAGAATGGACCATCTGCCTTTCTTGCCAGGCAGCTCGTAAAAGGCGAGCATAGGCTTTCCATCACTAACACTGTGACATCTGACTAGGTGGTAGAGTTTCGCAGCGACTCGCCCGGATCGGTACCACCGCCTTACCTATTCCTGCCGCCATAACGTCATGACGTGTTCCGGTTCGGAGGGTAAGGTAGCCGGTAAACTTACTTTTGCTCGAGGCCTAACATCCGGACCTCAGGTTGGCAACGCACCATTACCATCTTTGGTGTCTCTAGGCGGCGTGAATTTCTTACCATCAGGAAATCCGTCTGCTTGTTTGCCTTTCTATAACATAAAAAAAAAACTTCATTCATAGTTCCGAAGCTACGTCGGGGCATAGGTAACCACAAACATACGCAACCTGTAGAAAGCATAATTATTCAACTTAATAATGTCATAGTCGGGTAAAAATTGATTTTTACATGCAAAAATTTAGGGTAGAAGTAAAACAAAACTACAAACCTTTAAAAATTCCGCCCGAGTTTGAGTGTCCGAGAAAAATAACAAATATTACTCATTACGAGGAATAACAGAAGTGAATATGGTAATTTGTGATAATTAGCGAGTATTACTTTAAACATTATCATCATTATAACAAAAGTTGTGATGTGTTACGAACGTTACCGCAAGGTACACTCATCATATTTACAGACACATTTCCGCAAATAGTTAAATTCATGATCCACGTGACTATTTCTTTGTTTAGCTTCCAAAGGAAAAAGAGGCGGGTTCTAAGACAGTTTAACGTGTCTGTATGTGTGTGTCTGTGTTTTGAACGGATGGGCCGATTTCATTGGTTTTTTTAATAGAAAACTGACGTAAATGAAGTGATCGAGCCGATTCTTAGCTAAATTACGTCTAGGTTTTTCCGGGGGCTATATTGAGCACTTCTAATTTTGCTATTATTAGTAACAAATTCTGTTTTACTTACTAACCTAAACGCTACAAATATAATAAAACTAGCTGTCACGGTGAACTTCGTTCCACCCGTTCAGTTTTATGTATGGGAGTATGGGAAAGAGTTGTTTTTCCCATTTTTCCTGCAAATTTTCCGGTTTTTCTCTTCATAAGAACCTTCTTCTAACAATAAATAACAAAACAAAGAAAGAATTATGCAAATCAGTTCAGTCGCTCGGAAGTTATACGCTTGCCAACACATTTAGCAATTCATTTTTATATTATAGATAAATGTATGAGTATAATATAACATACATGAAAACAGAACACACATATTCTGTTTTCAAGCTAAAAATCTGAACTAATTTCAACTAAACATAGGAATAGAATAAACCTTGGAGCAGGATATAAAAACGTATTTATACGGACCAACTCGGCTAAAGATTCAAATTTTAGAACCCATGCCATGCAAGATTCCATTGAACAGGAAGTGAGACAGCTGTACAGTCATTAAACAAAAGTTGAAATCATTGCGCCTGCGCAGTTTCTTATAAACTCATGTTTTATTGAGTTTATTCATCGCGCATTGCAATTTTTTTTTCAGGCGCTACTCTACGTAAATGATTTTGCAACTTGTAAGTATAATATTGTTAATTTGTGTACCTGCATATTTTTTTTATCTACATCAGAAATATCAGGAAAGGGATATTAAAAATAATATTCCTGTTTTGGGAGTGCCTTGCATCAACCTTTTCATGGCCGAAACAGAGAAAATTCGACCAATTAAACCTCATGTTTTTATTCAATAATAAAAAGCCATCTTTGCCTCGGACAGTAGCTAATAAGGAAAATATAATAATTTATCAAATTTATTTCTATTGCGAGCATTTCTAAAGAAAATCAAGTAACAAAATAAGTTTACATATTTTTAACCCTCGACGCAAAACGAGGCATGTTATAAGTTCGTGTGTGTGTATGTTTGTGGTGGATGGGTGCGAATGGACGGATTTTGTTGCAACTTTTTGACGTAGCCTTGAAATGCCTACTGGTAAACCTATTGAATTTGGACTCTTTAAATTCGTCTTAATTAGATCTGTTTAAATTTTCTGATAACGAAGACTTAATGGTGAAAAAATGTGAAAGAACTAGGAGGTGGCTGATGGATCATAATTTTAAATGTTACGATATTATGTTTCATAATATTTGCAGTCTATTTAAAGCACATCAAAGATACAGTTATTGTAAGTTAGGTATATGGGAATGTGTGTGTTTGTGTCATCATAGCTTTCAAAAAAATGGATCGTTTCTCGGGTATTCATTGCAATTTTTTAACATTAAAACTTATATGACTTATATTTGCACACAGCTATGTGGTAGAGAAGGGTTGTTGGTGTGATTAAATATGTTGTATCATCTTTTAACTCGTAACACACACTCGCAGACAAATTATTATTTACATTTCATTGATAAATAAGAAGCAGCATTCCAAATGCCACGATCGTATATCTTAAACAGCCCAAAGACGGTGTATTATGAAGATGACATGGGTTATTAATAGACGTGTCTCCGTTTATTTGGTTTAAATAGCTTTGTGTCACCACGTGCGGCGTTCGGCTCTCACTGACTCTTCTGGGGATAAGTTATAGGTAGATGAGATTTCATGAATTCTTCACTAACTCACAGTTGATTTAAAGGGCGTATTGAATACTTAAAAGACTAAATTACCGGCACTCTATCTTGCTCATATCTACTTCGCTCTATGTGATTCTAAGACATCTATTACGTCAAAGCCCACACTTAAATATAAAAAAATTCCGAGTGCGTATAACGTAACAGTACTTCGTAACCTTAGTACCTCGTAACTTTTTGAATCTTCATAATGAGTCATTAGATTTTATACACATATTGCAGCATTAAACAAATATTTACAAATCAATATAGCAAGACTTACGGCAACACTCACGAGATGTCAATTATTTTTTAATAAGTCATTAATTTGACATTTTCTGTACAAAATATTTCAGTTTAAAGATACGAGATATTAAAATGTTAATTGACGTCTTTGAGTGTGGGCGACACACTCCATTTTTTGTTACGTCACATTATTATGAACATTCGGGCTGCTATGATGCATGGATCTCAATCGTACATTCATTAAGTTGATTGAAAAATCTATACACTAATAAATAAATAAATATCTCTGGACAAATTACACAAATTGAATCTAACCCCAAAGTAAGCAAATTACGTGATTGTTTGCAATATTAAAATAACAGCTTTTTGCTACATGCGTATGAATATATATATATATATATATATATAAAACATTTTTTTATAATTTTTGTCCGTCTGTTCCGGCTAATCTCTGAAACGACTGGACCGATTTTGACGGGACTTTCACTGGGCAGCCAAGGGCACAGCAAGTATAAAATAAAAATGAATCCGATTAAAAACATTTTCAACTAAGATGTTATCAAGACGAGTAGATATGGCTCGCACTATAAAAAAAGTAATGTAATGTAATGTAGATATGTTAACTCTTCGCACTTTAACTCCACAAGACCTAACTTCACAAACTTTACACTTTAGTTCAAATATAGCTTGATCGTTTGGACACTACGCCAGTCAGCAGCTACGAGTA
>NJDC01000521.1:255137-266475 GCA_002245475.1 Calephelis virginiensis | reverse complement strand
CTACATGCGTATGAATATATATATATATATAAAACATTTTTTTTATAATTTTTGTCCGTCTGTTCAGGCTAATCTCTGAAACGACTGGACCGATTTTGACGGGACTTTCACTGGGCAGCCAGGGGCACAGCAAGTATAAAATAAAAATGAATCCGATTAAAAACATTTTCAACTAAGATGTTATCAAGACGAGTAGATATGGCTCGTACTATAAAAAAAGTTATGTAATGTAGATATATTAACTCTTCGCACTTAAACTTTACAAGACCTAACTTCACAAACTTACACTTTAGTTCAAATATAGCTTGATCGTTTGGACACTACGCCAGTCAGCAGCTACGAGTACATAACTTGGTACCTACATGGAGTTTGTTTTTGTTTGTTTGCTAGAACGTGCTTGTCTCTGAAACTTAATGTTTAATACTTTTTTTTGGTCTGAGTTAATATAGAGCAGCCTTTCCCAAAGTGGGCGATAACGCCCCCTTGTGGGCGCTGGAAGCCTAGAGGGGGGCGGTATAAATCTTGAAAAAAATGTTTTTTTTTTTAAACTAGGCGCAACAAATATGTTATTGAGGTTATTGACAAGAAAAAAACGAGGGGGGGGGCGCTACAAAACAACTTATTTTCAAAGTGGGCGTTACATGAAATAAGTTTGGGAACCTCTGATATAGAGAGTCCACATTTGCAGGTCCACCCGCGCAGCATTGCTGCCGTCATATTTTAATTAGAAACGTCTACAATCTCACCTACATTCTTCTACCCAACAGTCATTCAAAAAACGTTCAACCAAAATTCAACCTATATATAATTCAACCTATAATTTTCCTGATGATACAATCGACAACAAACCTAACAGAAGCGTGCCAGCAACAATCAACAGTAAATTTTAAATATTTTACTGTACAGACGCAGGTCTTTAAAGTTTAACATGCATGGATTTATATAAAGATCTTCAATAAAACGTAGGTAAAAAAAACTGCGGGAACCGCTAATTAATTAATGTTAATAATAAAATTGAAAGTTTCTTTATGTGGGATTTTGAAAGAAAAATGGGAAGTTCAATGATTTTTAGCCATCTTATTTCTCATAAAGAAAGCGTGGTGAAAGTTTTGTATTGTACAAGTACATACGCTTGACATAAACTTAAAGCTATTAAACTAGCTTTCGCCACCGACTCCTTCGCGCTTTTTAACTATACAGTCCTCTCATGGGACGATCTCCCCCTTATGATCTTAAATATCGGAATAAATCATATCTGTCTCTGAGTTACCCACATCGATCAGGCGATCAAGGATCGATCCAGGCAAGAATTCTGGACAAATAGCCTATATCAATATTTACTAGCAGCCAGCAGCAGGATAACCTTCGATGTTATTGTACATATAAACTTTCCTCTTGAATTACTCTACCTATTAAATAAAAATAAATAAATTGCGTAGTTTTAAAGATCTAAGCACGCATACGGACATATAGCGGAAAGCGACTTTGTTTTTTACTACGTAGGATAACAATAGTGAACAGTTAGACGTTCTTCTTAGCTTCAGTCAAGTTATTGGACAACCGACAATACACATCATAGAAATAGATGTCTTCAAATTAGTATGCTCTTCCACGTACCACCTACAAATTGTTTAATGGTTTTGCTTTTACAGCCTCTTTAGGGCTAAAACTTAAGTTCATAATGTTATCTAAGCGTCGCCATCTTGTGGTCGTGATGCAGGTGGTTGTGTGCAAGCCTACTGGGAACTCTACCCTTCATGCAGCAGCAGACAACTACCAACATACCCGTAACATAAAAACACTTACCACTAACACTTACCTACTTGATCTCATTATCCTATGTTTTATTTTCATTGTTTACGATAACTTAAGTGTATACTCGTACTAAACAAAAATAATGAATGTGGTGAACCGAATTTAATATTTTTGGACTATAAAAAGCTCCCTTATCCAGAAGTAATCTAGGCTAAGCTTTGTCGAACCGGATAAGTATTAGCAAATTAACATCTCAAATCTCAAATAAATGCTAGTAATTGCCAAATAAAAAAAAATATACTTTTTATAGTTTAAAAAAAAAATATGACGATAATGGGTATCTTGTCGGCTTGACCAAGTACCGAACAAGTAAAATTCATCTTGAAGGTTTTCAATTATTTTGGAAATGTGTTTATATGTGTGTCAGTCTATATAGGCGACATAGTTTGAGTGCCAAAATAAAATGTGGTTTGTTTCTTATTAATCTCAATGTCTCTATATTTTTTATATATGACAGACATACAGGCAGGCCTGATGGAAGGCTGTTGCTGTCCCATAGACATCCGCTACAACTTTCTGTCCGGATTTAGCTGCAAATGTCGGCTTTTGTCTATTAACCCTCCTTTTAAAGCTCCCGGGTCAAATTAAATTGTATATTTTACTTTTTATTGTATGTTTAAGTTATGCATGTGTGCGAAAATGTCCAATTTTTAATAATGACTTACTGTTTTAGGCCTCACGTGGCACACTATAGACCGGGCAGAATCTTCATCACTGCTACTTTCCAAACAATCCGAAAGGGAAGGAGAACGATGGGGCCACTTGGGGGCCTTCTCCGAACAGGGGCTGGACACTAACATGGGGGGCAAGGAGCCCCGCCACCAGGACACCAGGGCCGGGGCGACCCCGACCACCATCGCTAGCCCGAGTTGCACCATGTTACGCACACATTTGACACGTCTATTCTAACAGGTCGAGCGCATGTTGCAACAAACGAGATAAAGCGTATGGAGAAAGTGATACGATTGGAAATTGAGATGAGCGTTCGCGGTGCACGAGCTGGTGCGGCGTTGCCGGAGACTGGAGTGCGGTCGTTGACGTACTGCTGCCCCTCTCCAGGTCCCCGCGCCGCCCGCCCGCCCTCACAACCACCCCACTGGACGAGATCATTGCTTACTACCTATGTTATGCATCCCGTAGTTAAAACCAACTTCAATAAGCTACATTTTATGAAAAAAGGGTACTATTTAATTTTACAAAATAGTTTGAAATTACTAAACAAAGAATTGATAATCATATTAATATTATGATTGGTAACAATTGAAAAGTTTTAATAAAATGATTCAGAGCTATTTCACTTAATCAACAAAAACAATAAATAAAACGAGTACATGTAATTTTGTAATGACAATATTTTCTTAAAGGTATGACACTGATACCTTCTTACATTATGAGCGCCCGAGTGTTTATGTTTGTATGAATGTCAACGCGAGACCTAACACCGAATCGGCGATCCTAATTTTAAAAAATTGGCATTGAAATAGATAAAGAAATAGAGATAAAAACTAAGAGATTGGATGTTTCAAGATTTTTACCGCTACGGCACTAAACAATATTAATAGGTATAACGGTAAAGCCGCAGGCATTAGCTAATACAAAATAATTTTGCCAAGTAAACATGGTTAGAAGTAGAAAAAAAAACATTTTTTCGTAATATTACAATAGAATAACGATATCATTTATTAGTAAGTAATTCGTAACGTTACCGAGGACGGTTTTTTTTAATTCTAATTCTCGGTAAGAGTTTTAAAATAATATTTTATAGCATTTTGAATACGTATTAATATGAATATTATTTTTTTATTTAACATTTTATCTATACTTATAAAATAACATGTTCTGACTGACAAATTTATCTTCGCCGAGCAAAAACTGTTAAGAGTTACAGCCATGAAATTTAGTGAATAGGATTTTATTGCGTACATAGTATATACCCATATTTTTAAAGAAAGAAACACTTGTACTATTTTACTTATCACTTATAATCTATTACTTTGTACTTAGTAGCCTACCGGTTTCGCTTATACAGCATCATCAGGGCTAAAACTTAAACTTAACAATTTAAATTAACTTAAAAAAAATTTTTGAGTTTAAGTTTTAGCCCTGATGATGCTGTATAAGCGAAACCGGTAGGCTACTAAGTACAAACTAATAGATTATAAGTGATAAGTAAAACAGTACAAGTGTTTCTTTCTTTAAAAATATGAATATTTGAAAGTTTTACCAAGCGCCGACGATGGAAAATATCAAATATAGTAGATACCCACTAAGGAGAGAATTTTGGAAATTTTATCCCTAAGGAGCTGAAATAGGGATTGAATGTTCATATAAAAGATTGTCATTTGTAAGTAAGAAACATGAAATTTTTTATTTTTGGGCTACTTATTAAAAATGAGTAGGTACGTATTTAGGCGTTTCTGGAAATCCTACCACTATGAAGAATTATAAAAAAAGAATTTATATGACAGTGAAAAGTCCTTATTAATGTGGTGTGTAATTAAACAAAGAAATCTTTAATACAAATAATATTCTAAATTAATCAATAAACATATTAACTGCCAAGCGAGCAAAGCCGCGGGTAACAGCTAGTTGTAAATAAAACGGTAATAAAATAAGTTCATGTGTAACATCACACAAAAGGCAAGCTTTTACTTTAAAGAGTTTTTTTCCAGCGATACCTTAAACACAGATAATGATTAAAAGAAATGTAAAATATACAGTGTACAATACAAAAACTTTATTTACGAAAAAAAGGAAAACTTAAACATAAACATAATTATTATAACTTATAAATGTTTAATTATCGTTATTTTTTTATGAAGCGATTTTAAACAGAGATTAAAACTAGATATTATAAGAACACCGTAAAAAATCACTAAACTAAGGCGATCGATAATAATCTCGTCATTTTTCATAAAATGAATGCTTCGGTTCTCTTGCAATGATTGAAGAATTCGACATATTAAAACAAACAATTGTTTTACGCGTTTAATTATTTAACGAACCCTTTAGAATCCTTTTTGATAGGGTTACTAAACTCGCGTCAGGACACGTGACCTGATCGAAAACTCGTAAGACGGCGCAGGGAGCTTGCGCGAATGTTCATGTAGTCATGTTTGTGTATGATAGCGCAATAAATGAATATTGCATTCTACCACATAAATATAATAGTACTATCATACTGACAATTAAAGCAATTCGTGCAAAATTACTCCCTAACCGATCTAACTTTCCAAAATATCATAAATGCACAACGTTAATATTCAAATTTTCACTTCTGCCGGCACTCCCGGAGTGCAACCAGTCTTTTTTTAGTATACTTTGTTCGATATTTTAGTTAGGGTTTTACGATGTTATTTAAACTAACGGGGCGAGTCATATCTTTTTTTTGTGCCTTAATTAACTACCGGTTCCTGGGACGGTTGAAGTAACGGTAACCACTCATTTAAACGGTTTCGATTGTTGAAAGAATGACGACAATAAATAAACCTTCAGAGCGCAGTTCGTGAAACAGGTTGCTTCAATATAATAAGTAACAAATAATTTGATGGAAAAAGCATATAATTTGGTCTGCAACCAATATGATGCAAAATAAATTATATATTAAACTGCATAAATTTACAAGAAGTTTAAGGAGATGGGTGATATGTAACTGCAAATCTTACAAACATATTCTCACTCCAAAGGAAGTCAGTTATCAGTTATTTAAATAAAAAAATATGTGATCTGTGGTCTAGCAGTCCAGGTGTTGGACTCAACTTCATGAGGGGTCAACTATTCTCGGGTCGGGCAACAAAAAGAAAATGTGGTTTTTGTAATAAAAAAATGTTGCTGGGGAATGGATATGTGCCCAGTTTGGCGATAGGCTTGCCACCTATCTCATTGTGGGACTCAGTGTCTTCGGTTAGTCGTGGGTGACCTGGTTGTGCCTCTGCCTACCTCTCCAGGGATATGGGCATGAAGATACATGCTTACGTTATATTTTCCAAACTTATTCTTTGTTCCATAATAAAGTAATAAAGCAGGTTTGAATACAGCTTTGTCACAAATACTACCACCGTTACCGCGGAACAATTACAAAAGGTATATTATAATAACTAAATTACTGAATGCATTAAAAATGTTGCGATACGAGAGCTGTAAATTTTTTTATATAACCATTTAACGCCGTGGTCTAAATTTAGCGGTTTGTAACGTCGGTATACAATTATTTTAATGCGTTTATCGCAATCCGGTGTGAATGTAGGCCGAGCGTGGATATTTATTTTACAAGCGGTTAAGATGCAATATGCCGTGTACCTTATGTTGCATAGAGTTTGATACTAAGTTCAGACTGCTAATACCGCAACTTTTTATGAAGTGCCTATGGCAAAAGTAGGGAAGCCCGAGGGTGGGTTTTAGAAGTTACCTTCCTCTTCAATCACTTTTAAAAAACACTAATAAAAAAACCGCGTCAAAATCCACTGCTTGGTTTTAAATATTTAAGCATACAAAGGGACATAGGGACAGAAGAGCTACTTTGTTCTATACTATGTAGTGATTTGTGCGATTCAAATTGTGATGTGGAAGATACCTTGTACCATAATATTAAACACTTCAACCATATATACATAAAATTACTTTTTTTATGGTATTGGAAAGTAAACAAGAAGATGGATTTCCTGATGGTGAGAAATTCAAGCCGCATAGAGACACCAAAGGGGATAATGGTGCGTTGCCTACCTAATGTTAGGCCTTGAGCCAAAGTAAGTTTACCGGCTACCATATCCTCCGACCCGGAACACGCAAGCACTGACGGTTATGACGGCAGGAATAGATAAGGCAGTGGTACCAATCCGGGCGAGTCGGTAAGAAACTCTACAACCTAGATTATTGACTTTTTAAACATAAATACTAAATAATATGCAATGAACCCAACGTACCTTATACGTACGTTTCGATCCTGTAGTAGTTTTAGTATTATATAGACTCGTCACAAGTACCTCTTGTAAGGTGAATGTGAATAAAAAAATATATTATATTCGATTCTTAATTTTACGTGCTTGAGTAAATGTTCAAGTTAAAAAATGGACAGACTGTCCTACACGCGCGGCTCTATATAGAGATTTTATGAATGTCAGATATGTTTAACGATAGTATAAGATACCCTAGACATCAAATCGCCTCTGTGGTCTAGTGGTCCGGGTGTTGGACTTGAATGCATGAGGTCCTGGGTTCGAATCCCGGGTCGGCCAACATAAAAAAAAATAAAAAAAAATGTTGGTCGGGATTGGAAATGTGCCCGGTAGGCGATAGGCTTGCCACCTATCACATTGTGGGACTTAGTGTCTTCGGCTAGTCGTGGGCGCCTTGGTTGTGCCTCTGCCTACCTCTTCGGGGATATGGGCGTGAAGATACTAGACATCAAATGAAACAAACTTAAATTACTTAAATATGATTTTATTTAGGAATCAAAAAATAAAGTATCTTCATGCCCGTATCCCCAAAGAAGTAGGCGGAGGCACAACCAGGGCCCCCACGACTTGCTAAAAACACTTGGTCCCAGAAACAGATAGGTGGCAAGCCTATCGCCAACCGGACATATATCCAATTCCGCGCAACGTTCTTTTTATTAGAAAATACACATTAACTTTCTTTTTATTTTTATCTTTTTTCGGGATCGAACCCGAGACCCAATCCAGTCCGACATCGGATCGTTAGACCAAAGAAGCGATATTCAGGAATTAAAACAGATCAAAACGCGTTATGCTAACTTAGAACTTGTTATTAAGACTGGACGTTTTAAACTCATTTAAGGTAAGTAGTGACTCACTGCACGCGGCAGTTAATTAAGTTTTGATGATAACAGACTGTATAATTACCAAAAAAGGTTTGTGTGGTTTTGTTAAACCACGGTAAAAGTGAAACTTGATCTATAACTAAAAAGTATAGACGCCGCGAAATTGGCCTCGGCTGCTCTGACGTCACCGTCACGCGACATGCGATACACAGACCAAAAAACTTGAGACGATGTAATAAAAGTTTTACTTTAAATAATAGTTTAAGTTTTTATTTTTTACTAGAACGCATCTAAATCCTTTTTTTTTGAGTTATCGGTTTATTAAAATTATTTCAAGCTTTCACTAATTAAAAATGTGCGACGTAGATTTAACGAGGCATTTTAATTTTCACAGAGCATCGATCGAAGCCGAAGGCAACACCTAGTCTATACATATAACACATTAGATAGTAAAGAAACTAAATCTGTACACGTTTTTTTAAAGAAATCAATGAATTATATGTATTGGTCAAATAATGCAAAGCGATGGTTATTATTATTTTTTTCAGTTTGGCTGTTTGTGTTCACATATTTGAGTAATGTTAGCTTATAGCCCGGGTCTATATTTACAATTAGTCTACTTTTACTAGGGAAAACCTTTCACAGGCACTTATCTCTTATTGTAAATTCTTCCAAGTGTCTCAAGCGATTCTCAAGAGATTACCGCGAGTGCACTAACTAAATATAATACGCCGACGAAGCCGGTGGCGACAGCTAGTCTAGTATTATTATGTACATAAACAGCACTAACACAATCCAATACAACTACGAAAAATATTTAAATACTGAACATATTATAGGCCATCTGCTTTCCTGCCAAGCAGCTCGTCAGAGGCCAGCATCAGCATATTTTTTTTATACTAATGCTAGTATAGAACTATATAGCTACTAATGTAGACATACATTATCGCGTAGTGTTCATATATAATTCCCGGCGGAATCAGTACTGCTTCTATTAACCATTTCAACTCTTTTATATTTTAATTCATATTTAGAAGGTTTTTATGATATCTTAATAGTTATTCTGCTATTTAATGCGGAAATCCGTCAAATAAGAAACTATTTACATTTTATACTACCGTTTGTAGGTTATATATTATGATGTAACTATAGCCCGTTTTTTAATCTCAGAGACTAAATTGACATTAGCAATGTTGTAAGTTTTTTGCAATTCATAAATAGTGTCGTACCATTTATCGAAAAATGTTAACAAAATTTATTATCCATTTTAAAAGTTACTCTGGAAAATCGGAATATGTGTATTTAGAATTAGAATCTTTAAAAATCAGTATTAATTTACGTTTTGATTTAATCGGTATCATGGGACAGCACTACAAGAAAAACACAGGTATCATTATTTGTAAAATTGACATTTGCATCTGTCAATTTAGTCTCTGAGATTAAAAAACAGGCTATAGCTCCACTTTACTCAATATATAAAAATTTCCACTTATCTTCATTGTAGATTTTATTTTCACAACGCAATGCAATTTTTTTATAACACTCAACTCGTCATAAGAATATATACCGACATGACTACGATTTGTTCTGACTATGAAGCTATAGACTCCTCCTGCAGGTTGCACTCCTAACAAAGTACTGATGATATTTCCAAATATTACTGACTCTCTCTAACGCACCGACCTCTCTGTCAGAGAATCTAGTGAAGTCAATTACAACAAAACAGTTATACCAAAATCAAAATGACAGAGAGCCGGTACATTAAAGAGTCAGTAATATTTGGAAATTACGTATGTTCTTTGTTAGGTAATTTGAGTAACGTCCAGTTGTTACCTATAGCTTCATAATTCTTCACGCCTACATCCCCGAAGATGTAGGCAGAGGCACAACCAGGACAACCACGACTATCTAATGCCCGATTTCACCAAGAGCCCCTATACTTTAAGGGACCTTTTAACGTTACTTATGGGACTGTTACAATATACCTAAAACAGTCTCCTAACATACGTTAAAAGGTGTGTTAAAGCCCCTAAAGTATAGGGGCTCTTGGTGAAATCGGGCATAAGTCCCACAAAGTAATATATGGCAAGCCTATCGCCAACCGGTCACATATCCAATTAAGAGCAACAGTTTATTAGAAAATTGGAAAAACCACATTTAGTTATTATTGTCCGACCCGCGAATCGAACGCGGGATCTCATGAAGTCAAATCCAACACCTGGACCGCTAGACCACAGAGGCGAGAGGGTCATGAGAACTTTCATCCCGTTCCATCATTACATGACAGTGACACCTCTTGATGTTGGAATCAACATTAACATTAGTCCATGACCTACACATTACATAGTCTACATCAAGTACCAGGGTTCGCTGGAATTTGGCGTACAGATACAACGACGTGGGCATCCACTAAGGAAATAGAGGATGACAGTCTATTTTCTTTGTCACTACACAGATTAAAACAAAGTCCATTTCCACTGTCTGTCCATATGTATGCTTAGATAATTAAAACTACGCAACGATTTGATTGGATATGAGCCCGGTTGGCGAAAGGCTTGCAACCTATCACATTGTGGGACTTAGTGTCGTCGGCTAGTCGTTAGCGACTGACCTGGTTGTGCCTCTGCCTACCCCTTCGGGGTTATGGGCGCCAAGATACTTTTAGACAGAGTAATTTAAGAAGTAGGTTTATATGCATAATAACATTGAACTTTGTTCACCCGTGCGAAGCTGGAACAACCTTCTAGATACTTATAAAATATTTAAAAAAAAAACGTCAGAGAGATAGAAGTGACGAATTAAGTGCACGTTACTGGCCACTTTACTCCACGGTTAGGAACAGTGTCAAACACCGTAGTTATGGTGGCAGGAATAAGTAAGGTGGTGAATTCCTCATGCAAGTTACAGCACAACAGTCTACCACCAGTGGTCTTGTTGGTAATGATCCATTTAACGCATGCTCGTGTCGCTTACTAGCTACCAGATGAGGAAGCAGATGGTCTATTCTACACATGGGACAAGGACAAACATAGGATTTTTCGTTTGAATCGTTCGTGTACACTAGCCATTCGACTGTCAAAGCGGTGTATCAAATTTAAATGTGCCTAGGTGATTTGTTGAATCAGAATCGATATAGCCAACCTTGAATGTCGTTATTACGTATGGGCCTTCAAAACATCAGTACTCGACAGTTGCCTGACTGCAGGCAAATGCAAAACTAACAATTATGTTAGTTACGTATTTTGCTGACCTTTGAAAAACAGTTTTAAAATTTCCGTCGTCGGTATTTGGTGTAATTTCATTATGATTTTTAAAACTCAGTTGTATCTAGCGGAGTCCAAAAATAATAGATGACTGTGAAAATGTACAAATCTATATATCTTAATATATATAAATTACGTGTCACTTTGTTTGTCCGCGATGGACTCCTAAACTACTTAACCGATTTTAATCAAATTTGCATACCGTGTGCAGTTTGGTCTAACTTGGAAGATAGGATAGCTTACATCTAAATTTTTCGCTAGCGAAGCCGCGGGTAACAGCTAGTAAATATATTTAATAAGAAAGTCGTATTACTATTACCATTTATAACTCTAAAAGGGCTAAACCGATTTGGCTGAAAATTGATGGTAAATAGCTAAGAACCAGGTGACGAACATAGGATACTATTTATACTCATCGTCTTCTAGCAGACGCCTTCTAACTAGGAAAAACTTTTTTAACATACAAACTGAACAGGTGGAA
>NJDC01000521.1:239225-254973 GCA_002245475.1 Calephelis virginiensis | reverse complement strand
CGTGATGGGTGGCGGCCCCCATCGCCGCATCTGCCTCTTTTCGTACCGACGAGGGCGGATCGGTACGCGTCGCCTCCAGGGAACGCCCTAAACCGCTCTGCGGTACTTTTACGGTACTTTTTATGTATTTAAAATAATAACAACAATAAGTATCACAAACAGTGCCATCTTCCATGCTCTTTTTTTTATGATAAGTGAAAGTAATTAGATAAGTTTTGTTCAACGTGACCAAAGCCGCACTTATCTATATAAGTATATATTAAACCTTATGTTAGGGCTAGGGCTGGTAGGCATCTAGGGCCTTAGGGACATAGGGCGCTTGGTCTTTAGGGTCTCCTGACATAGGGTAATCTGTTCCGTATCACCAACCCTCATGGTGGTCGGTTCAAGTTTCATAACTAATAAGAGGAGTCTAATGATATGTCAACATTCTCAACCATGTAAATCCAAGCGAAATAGTAGAAATCAGGTCAAAGAGCATCTTGCATACTCGAGAGATATTCGCGAAAAACTAACTTGCTTGTAACAGAGTAAAAAGTACTTTGATTTTATTGAGTTCAGTCCTCAATTTTAAAGCGTTAGATAAGAAAGACAAGCCGGCGAATTGCGCAAGTATTAAAGTATCTTCACGCCCATATCCCCGAAGAGGTAGGCAGAGGCACACCCAAGGCACCCACGACTAGCCGAAGACACTAAGTCCCACAATGTGATAGGTGGCAAGCCTATAGCTATCAGGTTACATATCCCATCCCGAGCAACATTTTTATTTATTAGAAAATTGGAAAAACCAAATTTTTCTTTTTGTTGCCCGACCCGAGAATCGAACCCGGGACCTCATGAAGTCAAGTCCAACACCTAGACCGCTAGACCACAGAGGCAAGTATTGCACTGGCTATCTCATCCTCAGAGCGGAACACGACAACGACCGTGCTGACATTATGGCGGTTTAAATAGGTATACAGTGCCATCAATCTCCCAGGATTGATGGCACTGTATACCTATTTAAACCTATATATATATACCTATTTAAACTGCAGCACAGCACTCTGCCATCTAGCTATGACTGGCTGGACTATTTATTATAAGTTTAATTAGTTATTCGTTAATGGAGGTTTATTCATATAGCTCTTCTGAATCGAGGAGTTATCTCTAGATACTAGTATTATAGTAAAGGCGTCTCGTCTGCTCTGACGTCAGCCTGCATCGATCCGTCCTCCCCAAACCCGGCCACCTCCCAGTCTGGCTGATGCAACTTGCTAACGATTTGCGAAATCTGACTGCAATACTCGCACAATGTTAATGAGCTCCGTGAGCTTTTTTCGAAGGCGAACAAGCAAACGGATTTTCTGGTGGAAAAAAATATCATTATTGCAAACCCAAAGTCCTGATATGTGGCTTTTTTTTTAATGACTAATCTGTTGTTAACCTCGCGGTTTTTACAACTTCACCGAGCTTTACATGATATGAGGCTTAATACACCAGCCTCAAGTTGTCAACGCATCATAGAATTCTGACTTTCACAGGTCTTACGTTTATTTATCACTAACCGATCCGACAACCTTCGTATCGCTTCATATTAACATCTACTAACAGTCTGTATAAACAAAATTGAAGTCTGCTTTTAACCACGTTCCCTGCAATTTTCCCGTGTTTTCTCAGCAAATGATACTTATCCTGACATTAAACAATACAATAAAAAAATATTAGTAAAATTGGTCCACCAGTTCAAGCGTAATGCGATAGCCGTTTCGCGTGGAATGCGATAGATGGGGATTATTTATTATACAAATTATAGATTTATTTAATACTTTATTGCAGACAAAAAGCAAAAAATATACAAAATGCACAATAAACTATCAAAAAATCGGTTTGAAACAAACTTTTTTTCATCGCAGTCCTTAAGACTGGCACTAATATGGTAGCTTTAGAATGGAATGATTTTTATTAGAAGACGTTACTTTGTGGAAATGCATACTTAAATCAAAATAAAATATTGTATTCTTAAATCTACTCCTAAATCAATTACCTAATATTACGATTAAAACATGAATGATTTTTGTTTACTATTTGCGAAACACTGCAGGTAGGCAGGCAGGTACTTGCGCCGTAAATGTAAAATCCTTGTATATCGATACCTACTCATTTGTTTATTAATTAGATTTGCAGAAACCTTTCAGTAATCCTGTTTGTTATAGCACTATCATATCATGTCTAATTATAGTAAATCTTTTACGATCTTATCGATCGCGCATTCGATACCCTCGATACATGTACGACCTACCTATTCAAGTACCACCCTGAGACAGTCACCGTTAGGAAAAAACCACTTAAAATTTTATGAACGAAGTGCAACCTGGACGTTTTAGGTAGTCATGAAAAAATATAAAATTGTACTATAAAAAACTTTTCAAGCTTCGTCTCAGCCGTCTAACTTGTTTAATGATCAAGGGTCCTTTTTAGACAGTCTCTGTCTCTTGATTGTGCTCGATTAGGTTGGTTTTATTTTATTGCGCGCCCGGCCTATAACACTTATAGTCCATACATACAGGGAGTCCCGGATATTGGCCTTCTAGAATTTTCCAGATTATTAAAAAATAACAGCAGTTACCTGGCAACTGATCTAAAATATACGGTCTCCTATCATAGATAGGTTATTAATATAGGCCGTAGCCGATCATATTTACCAAAATCTCATGTGAATTTCCTAGTTTCATTCATAGATCCATTTTTTAGTGGCAGATTAAGTGCTATCCCGAATTCGTACCGAACTGAAACTCTAGATCGTCTAGAGTATGAGTAAAGAGGATTAACGACTCAGGCACTTGAGTCTTGAAGCTTATATCACCTTTCACGTTTGCCTATCACTTGTGTTACGAAAGTGATACTATTGCAAAACTCATTCTGTTCATTACAAAAATTGATAAGAAAACAACATGGCTGTAGATTTATTTAATTTGAACTCATGCAATATCCACAAATATACAATATTCATTGTGTTCGTCTCTATATTTTTATGGTTGTCATACAGACTAGCAGACTGATTTTCTGATACTGAGAAATGCAAGTCGATACACACGAAAGATGATAATTCTGAGTTGCCAAGGGTGGGTGGGTGGTTAAGGCTAACCTAAGCTCGAACCAAGACAATCTCGAGCACACGTAGACAATGTGGCGGGAAAGAGTAAACAGGAGTACCCGTTCGGGGTAGTCGTTGCAGGTTTCTAAAACCCTATTAATAATACCTATTTCATAATAAATAATAAATATCTCAGGACAAGTCCCACAAATTGAATCTAACCCCAAAGTAAGCAAATTATATACTTGTGTTATGGGTGTTAGTCAACGATTCTAATACATAGAAATACTTAAATATATACCAGAATAAATTTAATAAACACCCAGACCCGGAAATGCAGACATCTAAATGCCATAATATCACACACAAATGCCTGCCTCCGTCGGGAATCGAACCCGAGCCTCGCGGTTGGTCGATGTAAGTTAGGCGTGTACGCTAGCCTCCCGACCAACGAGGCAGTCGAGGGACACTCTTTGGTTAAACCGAATTGTGAATTTATTTTTTACTTTCCAACGAGTCTAAACCATATTCCATATCTCTTACATGTAAGTATAATTCATTTATGTGCCTGATTATACAAACAATAACAACTCCTTAAACATTAAACCTCTTTACAGTATAGCTGATAGATTATCGTAGTGCTATTTGTTCAAATAATGCTGGCTGGCCATTTAATTAGGGACACTGAGATATTGCGTTCTATTTTCAAGATTTGAATCTCAATACTTTTTTACTTCTTCTCTTATTGTTTCGTGGTAGTTTTGGCGGCAATCCCGATATTCATTTTAAGTTTTGAAAAATGTTTTGAAGAAAAATGGGTAAAAATAAAAGTTGCGATCCAACACTACGAAAAATTATCATGAAGATTGTTTTCGAGCATGGTTGGCCATCCCGAAGGATAACAGAACATTTAAATGTTCAAAAACTATGGTATACAATGCAATGCAACATGTCAGACGCAATAACACAGATTTAAATGTGCCCAGAACAAAAAGATCGAGAGAAACAACTCCGCAAGAAGATAGAATGATAACCAGTAAAGGTTACCAGTTAGTTAAGGAAGATCTCTATTTTTCATTATAGTTTACTCTCCTTAATTAAATGTCCAGCTACAGAATTATACCTTAAAACTTAATACATGTTCAACCTTTAATATTAAATACTTTTTTCTATTTATTTATTCTTTTATTAACAGCCATTTAAAGCATAATAATCGGACCAAATTATGCAAATATTAGTTACTGAGAAATCAATAGGGTTTTATATTTGTATGTACATAACCGGTTATTGTTCTTCACTATCTTGCATGTCCCTAATTAGTTGACCACGACTATATATCCCATCGGTCGTCATCGTTCAAAGGTTAGATTGAATTTGAAATGAAACTCTAAACACTGATGGTAATTTTCTTCACATTGTAATGAAACAAAAACTCATAATGAGGGTTATCAGTTAACTTACGCGATGGATTACAAAGCTTTTCATAAACTCCTTCATATTTACATTCCAAAACCAAATTAATGACGAGTAACTAGAAGTATTTTTTTTTATTACTTTTAATTTTCTCTATTCCTTTAAGGTTTAAAACTTTGAAGTATTTGCAACAAGTGTAGATGAAACTTAATCAAATAAGTAAGAACATTTTTACAGGGTTAAGTAAGAACAAGCAAATGTTCGACTCGTCTGAATCGGTAGTTGGTTTGTCTATATCAGCCTTTCCCAAAGTGGGCGATAACGCCCCCTTGTGGGCGCTGGAAGCCTAGAGGGGGGCGGTATAAATCTTGAAAAAAATGTTTTTTTTTAAACTAGGCGCAACAAATATGTTATTGAGGTTATTGACAGAAAAAAACGAGGGGGGGGGGGCGCTACAAAACAACTGATTTTCAAAGTGGGCGTTACATGAAATAAGTTTGGGAACCTCTGGTCTATATCTACTGTCTACTGCCATAACATGCTCGCCACTATCGTCTGAATCTGGAGATTAGCCGGTTTTCACTTTCACTTACAAAAGAGCTAAAAGATCCTATTCAGTCACATAACGAAGCATTAACACGTTTGGTGTCTGTAGGCGGAGCGCATGTCTATCAGATAATCCGTTCGCTTGTATGGCTTTCAATCTGATTTATTATAAAATAATACTGATTAAGCATTTTTTTTATGATATAGGAAGGCAAACAAGTAGACGGATATCCTGATGGTAAGAAATTCACACCGCCTAAACACCAAAGGTAGTAATGGTGTGTTGCCAACCTGAGGTCGGGATGTTAGGCCTCGAGCAAAAGTATGTTTACCAGCTACCTTACCCTCCAAACCGGAACACGTCATGACGTTATGGCGGCAGCAATAGGTAAGGCGGTGGTACCAATCTGGGTGAGTCCCTACGAAACACTACCACCTAGTCAGATGTCACGGTGTCAGTGACGGTAAGCCTATGCTCGCCTTTTACGAGCTGCCTGACAGGAAGGCAGATGGTCTATTCTGCAAAGGAGCCTGGACCAACACGGGGAAAATTATAAGTAATAATCAAGCCTACAGCCTGTGTGTTATAAAAAATACATTGATCAGGCCAGGACGTTGACACTGAGCTTGAAATCGGGACACCGATCGATACCATCCAGGCTCTGGAAAGAATCAGGCCGTTGTGTAGGTGGAAGTTTTCTGTTAGCTATATATAAAAATATGGGGAGAAACCTTTGTACCCCTTTCCACGATAATTAATAATGATAATGATTAAGAAGTATGAAATTTCGGTCACAGAAAATGTTTATACGGAGATGGTATTTAAAAAAATATATTTTGCATGATAATGCATGATAAATAGATCAATTAAAAAAACAATAACCGCCTTGCTGGTCCAGCGGCGTAGGTGTTGGACTTGATTTCATGAGGTTTCAGGTTCAATCGCCGGGTCAAGCAGCCAAAAGAAAACGTTTTTTAATTAGAGTAGTTTAGAACTCCATCGCAGACAAACAACGTGACACGTAATTCATATATATTTAGAATATTATATTTTTAATAACATTTTGTTTGTGGCTAAACAAAATGTACAGTGGTATGGGAGCCCTCCACAACACTGATTCTGCTGAAACGATACTTGTCAGCCAGACTTCACAACACCAACTAAAATCAGATTATTCTATAAGCGAGCGATGGGGCCATCCCGGCCTTGTGTCAATAGCAACATTTTAACACATAGGAACACCCCAACAAACGACCCCTCAAGGTTTACAAAGTAATACCTCTCGTGAAGCATATCAAAATAAATCTGGGGACAACTCGGGAGTAAGGAGATGTCTGCACGCGGAAGTTTATATTTATCCAGTCTTATTTCACATCGTCTTAAAGGTGCACTGCACAGTGGTTCAGTAACGTGATCGATAAACAAAATTAATCTCAACGTTCGATATTTGCTTCGATCGCTCATCAAGTTAAGAATGGTAAAATATAAAAAGTCACGCACTCATACTCTAGCCATTTTATTTAGTTACTACTTCATCTATCAATTCATAACACGTTCTTCTTTTTCTTCTGGTTCTTCAGCCGAATGTTTAACATAATATACAAATTAGTTACAGTTTTTTTAAGTTATGGCAATAAATTCTATTTCGTGCACGATTTGTTTCAAAAGTCGATAGATTGAGGAAATAGTATTCTCCAAATACAATTTAATAAGCAACAACAAAATATTTCATCTGTTAATTATAGTGCAACAGGAAACGTTATTGTATATTATTATTGGCAATTACTCTCGGTTTCGCCTGTGTAGTTGTGTAAATATCAAACGAATCTTTGCTTCTTACAATAGAGAGTATGTACCCGTATATTCATTTCGATCGTTATACTTTTACCAAATATGTTGCTCTCAGAAATAGCAACCCAAGTCCCATTTTCCATTCATATTAGATATCATTTTCTCCATTTTCCTGGGATCCTATAATCAAATCCAGACTTGGCACAACCTCGAAAGTAAGCTCTTACAAAAAAAAATTAAAACAGTTCAGAAATGACAAAGTAAGGGAATATACATAAAAAAATAGAAGTCGAACATATTACGTTTTTTGAAGTTAGTTAATTGAAATTGTATACATTACATGAAGTGCTTGTATATTACAAGTGAATTTTTTTTTTGAATACGTGTCATGTATGATATTTTTTTAAAATATCACACCAAAAAAATATTTCGTTTTATCCAGTTAGCAGTACTGTGCGTCTGAGCGCACTGTGCGTGCAGTAGCCACGGTTGATTGTAAACTCGGCCGCGACGACTTGCGCAGTATACAAGTGAGTTGCAATAGGAAATACATGTAATTTATTAACCGAGTTCAAAAAAAACGAGGAGGTTATCAATTCGGCCGGTATTTTTTTATGTATGTATACACCGATTTCTCCGTGGTTTCTGAACCGATTTCCATAATTCTTTTTTTGTTTGATGCGGAATAGTTTCGATTTGGTCCCATATAAAAATTATTCAGGTAGGCAAATTAGTTTTTATTTTGTGAGCACTTTTTACCTATTTTCATCTATCCCGATGTTTGTCATTATTAAATTTAATCATATCAGCAATAAACTAAAAACTATTAAATAAAAATAACTAAGTTAATTACTTTTTAGTTTTGAAGTCGGTTTTAATTACATAACATAAATCATTTGTGTTTTCATTTCTCTTACTTTAAAAATGTTTGAGTAAGACATAGAAATACCTTAACTTATTAGAACACTAGTGACTTCTCACACAGGTTAAAATAACTTTTCGTGGTTACTGATGGGAACGAAAGATTTTCTACAGTAAACGGTATATTAAATGCTGGCCCGGTTATAAATGTGTCTACACGAAATTTGGTAAAAACCCGTACAGTAGTTCTTGAGTAAAAAGTGAACAGACAAACGTAGGAAAATTATAATAACCCTCGTTTTGGGTTCTGTATCCTGTGTAGACTACGTAGTAAGAATTGTTTTTCAAAAATTTGTATTCCCTATTTTATATTTAGTTTAATTACTTTTATATTAGGTATATGCACTTATACGTATCGTAAAGGGTGTGTACATTGTAGAATATACAAAAAACAATTAGACAGGCTACTAAAGTTTAGGTATGTTTATTATTGTATCATAAAAACTACTGGCACAATTTAGATTGGACATTTAAAATAATTTAGAAGCAACTTAAAATCTAAGCCACGTTTCTTCGAAAGCGGTCAAGTAGGAGCGGTGCATATTAATTGTAAAATCGAAGACCAAAGAGATCGCAGAGAAAAAAATCAACGACAATCCCCAAGCGCTGACTACATGATATACGTATATGTTTCAACGATTTCAAAAAAGGGCAACTTAGATAGGTAACATTTCTCTCATTCTCGTCATTTGTGAATAATTTTTTTAAAATATTTTATACTTAAATGAAATGTCATACTTCTGACGTGGTCCAATTGAAACCAAATCAAGATCTGATGATGAGATCATAGAGAAATCGATAGAAGACCTCATTTTTGTGTACACAACATGAACATATAATGTAATGTTGAAACTGAAGCTGATTTAAAAAAAAAAAGTTTTGGAAAATAAGAGCAAAACTCTTATTTTTTTAATATTATGTTTAGTTTTTTTTTGAAGTACATGACACAAGATTCAAACTCTGCCGGTAAAAAGCGATTCGAACTTTAAAACATAACATATTACTGAATACATATTCTCCCCAACTTCTTATAAGAGAATAAATAGAACCAGAATGGAACTTGGAATGGGAAATGTCCCACACATGTATTTGTTATACAACATTATCTTTTAAAAAAACGTACCACACGATTTTTATTTACTTTTGACAAATAAGACGGATATCCTGATGTAAGAAATTTACGTTGCCTAAAGACACCAAAGGCAACCGCCAACCTCCTACTACACCACAGATTGTATATGAAAAGTTTTGTTGTAGTATACTCATTGCAATTTTTATAATTTATTAGATTAAAAAAAAGCTAAATAGAAAACCTTAACTCCGGTTTTGACTTAGCAACACAATGATTAAAAGCCACACACTTTAAAAATTTATAAACCTTCAAATTAAATTAATTTGAGATTCATATCAACTTTTTTATAACAAAGATTAGTATTACACATAAATATAAAACTAGTGTGCTTGAAAATAGAACTGTAAAAGAAAAAAAAAACTGTAAATAGTTTAAAACAGTTAACAGATAGACTTGCATACTTGCTTTTAGATTAATTTCATCTGTAATGCCATCTATCAATATAGGTTTAAAGCTTGGTACTGGTTGTTCTATTACTCAATTCTCTAAATTTTAATCCCACAACAGATAATCCTCTTGTTAGTCAGGGTCCTGTGAGTAGAACAGATCATCTGCCTTACCACCTCACAGACACTGCCAGACATAAGAGGCAATCACACACACACAATCTTAAGAAGCGGTCACAGCCTGGTTATCTCTTACTATCAGGAGAGCCTAGTGCTTGTCATGTTTTTCTCAGATCGCTATAAGTAACTAATGTACTACTTTTTGATAATCGGTGGAAATAAGCAGCTAAGTCATATATGTCTTTAAAAGTAATCTACAGTTTAACAAAAGATGATTCATTGTTTTGTAACATTTACCTGATTGACATTCTTAGCTAGGGTTAAACAAAAAGGGTTAGGGTTTTTCAACAAAAAAATCCTTTTTGATTTTAATACAGATTTGTGTATTTTTAAGGTTCTGTATTGATTAAGGGTTCTATTTTTTAAATTGAGTTGTTAAATGTTTATATGATTTGTTCATATTTTATTTTCTATAAATTTTTATTTACAAACTTTACTGGTTATCTTTATATTGGCCAAACAAACCGTAACGTCGTCCTCTATTTTCCCAAATATCGGCATATGTTTAGTTAATAGGGCGCCAAGCAAGTAACTACCTAAATGAAACATTCAGCTGCTCAAATTATAATGACATTCATTTTTTTCACCTATATATATTCACCTATAATGAAGAATGTGCCAACTTTGCTATTAATGTTAATGATTATAATATTGTGTTTTTTATAATTATTAATCAAGTAAACTAACAGTCAAAGCTCTTAGCTAAATTAGGTTGCCACAAACTATCTTCCATTATATTTAAGTGCAGTCTTCCTGTAAATTTTGAAGTCAATAAAAATGGACTTAAAGTTATAAATTTCTATTGCATTCTTATTAAATACAATCTATTTTTATAAATTTAAAAACAAAAACAATAAAATATTATCCCCAAAACTTTTATTAAGGCGGACCTAAGACGCTAATATTAGATTACTCTTAATTAACTTCAATTTTTACAAATATTTAATCATATAAGCAGTCGCCTTTTAAATACTCTGATAAATTGCAATTATTACAATTACTTATAAAAATCATTATGGTCTACGGGCATAATGTTTAAATACTAAATGTTCAATGTTAACGTAAATCGGCCGGAATATGGAATCTATTAAAACCGTGTTTGTCCGAAATTTCGACCACCTAGCCAAATTTAGGTTTTTTGGCAATATACTATTCCTAACCCCGGCTGGGTAAATATTTCATAAAATAAATACATAAGCATTAATTTTGACACACATAATTAAAGCAATTAAAACAGTTTTTTTGTGCCTAAAATCTTACTTCCGTCTGGAGCAGTTTCTCTGAATCTGAGCACGAAATACTGCCAAATTTGACTCATTTGCACGTCTACAAACAATTTGTCACTAAGAGATATAGAGAAGTTCGATTGCGGCCAAATTACATAAACTTGTGCTCAATGATATAAGGTATAATTATTCATACAAAATAAATTTTTAGAATAACTGTGGTTTAAGTTATGATGAAAAATGGTAAAAGGCCGATTCAAGGCATAGGCCGGTACAAGGACAGTTTACCCTATATGGTTTTTAGCTACATGAATAAAGAGCTTTTGGGTGCCAGGGCTAGACTACCTTGGCTATTTTCCTAGAGTAAATATTAGTAAACAAACAAAAATTTTGCATTTGTATAATGCCTATCATTAATAATCAGACTTTTGTAATAATATGTCTTATTAATACTAAAATTTATTTTTGTAGAAAGAGAAACTAAATGACCATATTTTGTTCACAAATTTACCAGATTCTTCACTTTTAACCACATCAAACATAAAGAACAGTAAGTTAACACTTACCTCTCTCGCTATCTGGTCAAGTGCTTGCTCTTCTGCTGTTGCCTTCGTCTGCGTCCGCTGACGACGGGACGGATCCATTCTTCCTGTCACCGTACTCACTAAAAAAAATTATTGTATCACTTTCTAACAGAATTGTACTTAACAAGCAGAAGACACTTGCATGACGACAATATATTTAAGCAGCAGAGTTACGCTGTTAGTATTCTTATACTGTTATAATAATATAACATCTGTATTATCATGTAATTACACATTTGTATCAAATGAATTTACACAAGTATTTAAATCACTCTACTTCAACATAAACATGGCTGCTTTCTGTCTTCAATCTTTTGAGTAACAAGGCTAAATGTGAAAGGGAACACATAAAAATATGTAATTATAATCACTTTTACATTAAATTTCTTTCATAACTGCATTTATGAGTACTATCTGATATTGAAGGGAACATAAACTTGACAAAATGGTAACTAAATCTGATACTGCTTAATGCGAAACTACTAATTTTGGAATCACTTCTCTTTTCAAATAGTCAAGTAAAATTAAAATGTGAATTTTAACACTGTACACAACCAATTTTGTATCAAACCTTGTCAGTCAAAAAACTGGTATTGACGAAAACCATATTGCAGCATGGATTTATTTTGTTTCCTTGAAGTTAAAACACTATGCACAAAGAAACAGTTGTTAATGCAAATTTTATTAAGTTATAGAAATGTAAAATAAGTAGATTATATTTGTGCACTAGGAGTAAGGTTAAACTAAGGTTATCAGAATATAATAGACAAATTGAAACTTATTGATTACTCATAGATCTCAGACAGTAATCTACTGGCTTTAATGTCACAATGCTTTATATCTTTGTTAGTAACAGTTATGGCAGAGAGATATGAGAGAGAAGGATGTAGCCCACCAGTGGAATAATGCTATATCTTATCACATAAGTATTACCATATTACTTTTGCCCTACCTCCATGACATTAGTGTTATCATATTCAAGCTTGAAAAGGGTATTTTGCACAATTTGAAAGCAAAAATTTGTTGATATAATTACTGTATTGCGTTAATATTTTTATAAATATAATCCTTCAGCGTGTAGGTTCATCAGCTAACTACTTTATCTTTGGCTGTATATTTGTATATTACAAGTGTGACAACACATCTATCAGATCTACATGTATAAAATTTCAAATAGGTACTCATCCTCATATTATTGAGATAGTTATAAGTGACCAACTCATTATAATATTGACTCAGTACAGATTGTTAAATTTAGGTTAGGCTTATTTAACTTCACAATATTGTTTGTTCATTTAGGGAAAAATTTAATCAGAAGTAAACAAGTACTTGTTTTAATTAAATTATTACTGTAAATAGTTTTAAGCTGCTTGTGCAAATGCAACAAATGTTTCTTAACAAAGCCTTCATAGTTAAATGACACAATATATTTTACACTTGCTATCACTATGTGAAATTCAAAAATGAAAAATATAATCAAAGGCAGCAGCATTTAAAGGATTTCACATTCAACAGGAACCACTTCAGCTATTGGGATAAAAAGTAGTCTATGTACATAGTCTGATCACAGAGTTAACAGGTACCAAATTTTATCAGTCACTCAGGCCTTAAGGTTAGACCCCTCAACAAACAACTCATATTTTCAAGCTCATTATATTAGTATGGATGCATATACTTTAGATTAATACAGACTTGGTACAAATATAGAACAGAACGTTAAAATAAGTTCAACATCATCTTTAAATTGAGTTTAAGGAAGAAAGTCGTTGACAACTCTTCTAGACTAATACAACACATGATAAACAAGAAACTCACACTTGTTGTGAAGATTAGACATTACTTTGTAGTTTCATAAATAGTCAAATAAATACGTTTAAATTTCCGTAACTTTCAATTATGTACAGAAAGCTGATTTCAAATAATAAATATGATCCTTCTTCAGACTGTTAAGAAAAATTTGCATATTTATCTGGGACAGTTCGGTTTAACCTCTTGGGTTCGTCATGGTTTTCCGCGTGGATATTTTCACAAAACTGCATTATAATGATAAAACTAGCAGGAAAACGGGTGGGCACAAAGCCAACATATTTTTAATGGCAGTCACTACAATGACATCATACTTACGGGACAGTTTACAGATGTAAACACACCACTACACCGCGCATTGCAGTGTTTTATCACAATTTCACCAAGGTAAATTCTATAAAAGTTTCGAAAGTCATTGAATTAATGCAAAAGAAACGAAATATGGACATCAAAATCACTGCCTTCACTAATTATAATAATGTGTATCTCAAATTCCTATTGATATGAGCAATATAACAGCACCATTAAGTCTTCATTTATTTTAATATTAATAAAAAAGACTAAAATTCTTAAAAATCGTATTATTTTCCACTTTAATTCCTAAAGCATTGACATGCATGCCATTTTTTGCCATTTACATTTAGGTATTAGTAGCGGCTGCGTTCGCAGATTAGAGTTTAAGTTGTCAATTTTACTATAGCTGCAATCAAATATGCAGCTTTTGAACTTTAATTTTTTGATTATCTATCTTTGATCCTCAACTAACGTACTTATTAATACAACATAACACTCCAGAGCTATAATAATATGTAAGGTTTATATTTCTGTTTTTACAGATGTTAACAATTTGAGCTTTACTAAGAACCTCAAGTCTTATAAACCATCATTTAATATTTTTCTTTTTTTATTTAAAAGAAAGAGTACCTAGTAGTCGATTATTTTTAAGTGCTTTCAAAGTCGTAGCGGGTCACATGGAACTACCTACATTCCAGCTGCGGATTAACATTTTTTTTCTCGAAATGACTAATGTTGTGTACGTCTATAGACTTTTACAATGTCACCAGGCTAGTGGGCGAGCAGAGTGCTCAGCCAGAGATTGAATTTTGGGTGGGGCCCGGGAGCCCCCTCCCTAAGGGTGTCTCCTGTGAGACCGTACCTCGGCTTAGAGTGGGATCTTGGTTTGTTTCGGAAGAAGATATCATGGCTGAGTTCGCCCAGGGGCAGAACAAGGGTCTTTACCGTCCTCAGCGGCGTCGGTGTCGAGGATTAACTTTTAAGTTAACTTAAAAAAATGTTAGCAGATTCGTTAACTTTAATTAAATTTCCGGCGGTCGGTTAAATCGTTAATCCAGTAAGTACATACTATACACTATTACCAAGCACCGCGCCGCACCAATCCACAAATCATTTGAGAGGCAAGCTCAAAATATAGTCTAATTGTGACTAGACACAAAGTCAAAAGATTCGTATTATGAAGCAGCGTTCATTTTTTGAACTCTTCCAATAATCATAATTTATTTATTATAGTAGTAGTAGTATCTTCACGCCCATATCCCTGAATAGTTAGGCAGAGGTACAACCAAGGCACCCACGACTAGCCGAAGACACTAAGTCCCACAATGTGATAGGCGGCAAGCCTATCGCCAATCGGGCACATTTCCAATCCCGACCAACATTTTTTTTATTATAATATTGGAAAAATCCAATTTTCTTTTTGTTGGCTGACCCGGGATTCGAACCCGGGACCTCATGCAGTCAAGTCGAACATCCGGACCGCTAGACCACAGAGGCTTATTTATTACTTACTTAGTTTCAAAGAGCATGAAGTGCCAAATGTTATGATCTTTGCAGACCTGCCTAGCTTCCTTCACATGCTTTTCATACAAACACGACTGTTTCGGAGATTCTTGACATCACCATATTATAAGATCCGATCAATTTGATCGTGGAGTGTCAACCTAGGTCTCCCAAGTGCATCCACATTCGCGTTGTAAATCTGTTTTGTCAATCTTTCCAGATGACCGAACCAATGCAGCATGTACATAATTTAAGCTACATAGCTTTATAACAAACATAACAAATACTTTCTTTCAATCGCACTCTTTCTCGGTTCTCACCGTTACGAATATGTTCAGCAAGCGCAACTCTGAGGTGAGTTGCGTTTGAGTTTCCATAACGTCCTCATTTAGACTTAATTTATCCTAATCTCTATAGTATGCTTTTTCTGACATAGGTACCCAATTCTCGATTCCATAAAGTACCTAACGTTGGGATAAGCACAGAATTATGTAAATCGAGTCTAAAACCGTAACTCAGAACCTCACTTTAAAATAGCTTATTCAGCGCTTCAATCAATTTATTATTCGTACTCACTCTTCTTTCTTCATCCGCACTATACCTTCCATCTTCATTAAAAGCTACCTATATAATACCTACCAAGATATACAATTTCATTCACTTGTGCCAACACTACCTTATCGACTAAAACTCTTCCATCCGTTTAGGCTATATCTATTTCAAATATCATTAAATCTGTTTATTAAATATAGCTAGTGGTCGGCCTGGTCGCCCATTGGTCGAAATTTGAGAAAAGTGAGATTCGACGCCTCCAGTTTTATTATTATTATCATTTATTAATATTACATCTTATTTTTTAAGTTTATACATTTAAAATAAAAAATAAAAT
>NJDC01000521.1:201854-239153 GCA_002245475.1 Calephelis virginiensis | reverse complement strand
TATTTGCACTTAATAGGAGTACATTAGATCTTCTTATTGTAACAATATCCCTTCCTATTTCACCAAAACAATCCTTGGTATGCAAATGTATACATTAATTAAATCTTGTCGTAACATTGTATGTCATGTATTATAACGACTTTCATGTTGTGTTGTGTTGTTACTAAAAATGCTACACTAAATGTGCTGTTTCGTTCGATTTTCCCTATCTGTCCTTATTTTACCTTAATGCTTGTCTCCGAGGAGGGTGTCAGGAAGCACATACTTTTTATCTCTTCTGATGCGGTTGGGTGTGAGCATCTGTACTCCAGAATTATTTCCCTAATCCTCCCTTCCTATAGTCACTCATATTTTTAAATTCGTTTAGTGCTGCCTGGAAACCAGTCAATGTTATTCCCCTCCCTAAAAGCCATCGGTTGTGTCTAATTTCCGACCAATCTCTTTACACCCTTTCCTTTCAAAAGTTTTAAAGGATATTGTTCAAACTCAATAAGCTGAATTTCTCTACAAAAATAATATTTTAGATCAACTTCAATCTGCATTTAGACAGTATCTACTGCTCTTGTTAAAGTATTTGATGACTTTGTATTGGTTTTACTGGATTTCAGTAATGCATTAAATTCTGTAGACTTTGATGTGCTTCTGGGAATTATGCGTTCACTTAATTTTTCATTTTTGGCGCTACAGTGGTTTGCTTCCTATCTTCGACGGCGAACGCAGTGATTTATTAGAGGTTAGTCGCAGTTACATTGGTTGCATCTGGTTGCCGGCGTGGCGCAAGGTGGGGTTCTCTCTTTCTATTACTATGCCCTCTTTGCTGTGTAACTACTTACATATTTTTTTAATATTCACCTGCATCCCGACGAGTTACAGCTTTATCATCACTCTAGTGTCGCAGATGTGACGAGCATCGTAGCTTTGATTAATGAGGATTTGAAAGCCATTCACAAGTGGGCAGTATCCTATAGTTTCTGGATTAATCGCAATAAGTCAAAGGCTAATGTAAACAGCAGTCGTTATGTGATTTTCGCTTAGATTGTTTTAATTTACCAACCATAATATATTACAAAAATTCTCCTTTCGCCTAATCTTCCCAAATTACCAACTTGAGTGTTATTTTTATTGCTGATATATCATGAGAGGCCCACATTAATAACCTATGTAAAAAAGTTTATTTTGCATTTCATCCCCTTAATTCCTTAAAAAAATTCCTTCCCGTTCACACAAGAGTAATTTTCAAAAAGTTGTACAATCACGAAATCCTTTCCTTTCTTTAAGTTTTGGCCTTCACGTTAGTATTTAGCCATTAGTTAAGTAGAAATTTGCATCAAATTTTATATCAATTTCAATTAATTTTAATTAATCATCAGTCGTAAGTCGTCAGTAAGTCATGTCAGGCTCTTGGGTAAAGCGGTGGCCTTTTTACACAAGCTCACGTAACGAGATTTGGCGGCAACGAGAAAATATACGATATGCTAATTTCTTTATGATTATTTCATTTGTGCACTTTCACTGAACAAAATTGTACAAAATGCCACCAAAATTGACTAATTTCACTCAATATTAACACGAAATTCAATAATTAGGAAAAAACTTCGACCATCTTTTCTCTCATTGGCGCCAAAACTCCAGTCACGAAATCGTCAATAAATTGATCGTCAAGAAATGTCAAGAAAAATAAAGGCTTTATGCAATATGAACTCGTGTTAATGTAGGTACCTATAACCAAGCAAAAGCAACAAAACAACAAGTTCTAAAAAAATACTGTTCAACGGCTATAGGTTATAGAGAAGCAAAAGTTATACAGATTTACTTTGCTTCTGTATAACTTATAGCTCTAGCCCTGTAGATATTGGGCTTTTTTTGTAAATCTCTACAGAAAATTATATTTTTGTTGAAAAATATATTGATAGTCACGATTAAATATTTATGTTAATACCAAAATTATTATTATGAATCTGAAATCACTTAAATTTGGATGTCATGTGTATAAGTACCTAATTAGAATTAGGCACTTTACCGAAAATAAACAACTTTTAAAAATTGAACAATCTTATATTAGTTACAACTATTATTACACATAGTGACATAATTGTACTAACCATCACTTTTCCATGACAGATAACAAGGATCATATAAAATACACAAAAACCTGGCTTAAATCAATCAAACAGGTGGTAGCAACATATTTAGGTTTAATAAGGTATTTACAGTATTACAATATCTTATCACATTACAATTTTGTGCTTTGACTAAACTAAATCTGAGAACTTAAAATTTAGGAATTAAGGGTGTATCAGACTTTTGACAATAATATACGGTTTAACGTAACTTATTGACTTACACTATATTTTCGATCAATCTGTATTTTGTTTTAGCTTTTTTTCGATTCAGAGTCGGATTACGACTTTGTCAAATGTAAAACATTTTCATTTTTGCATACATATCTGTAGTTCCTATTACTTTCATTATAAAAATGAACTAAAATAAATGCTCCAGGTTTGGGATATTCAATTTAGCTGTCTTCTTTAGATTTGATACGATTTTGCTCAGCTTTCGAAAATATCACTTTAAAATGTCCGGTTGATTCACCCAATATTACGTTTGCGTCTTTGTCAATTAATAACTTTATGTCTAGATTCATTGTTCTATTTCACTATCTTCATCTCATTCTCTTTTTCTTCAATATCTTCTATAAACATAAAATCTAAAATCAAAGGCCCTTATATAGTTAGTAGATAGCGCATGAACCCATTCATATCAACATTACAATTTCTTGACGTCAAGAAATGTCATGAAATTGTGTCAAGAAAACATCAAGAAATAGCCTCAGTTTTTAATTTATTATAAAATTGTCGCACTTATTCATATTACAAACGCTGAGTGATGTGTGTTTAACTAATTGTAAGCAATAATTAACACTAAATAAGAACAGTACTTACTTTAGTTTCCAAAACGCTGTCACGAAAGTATTCAAATCTTGACACAGGCAGTCTATCCAAAGTAGTTTTTGTAACTACTACCACAAAGTACATTGAATACTAGGTCTACTACTACTATCTAAACTAGTAGGTACTACTAATATCTAATCTGTGAACTGACAGCAAATTTAAAATGGTAGGTAAGCTTGAGTCTTGAGCTTTGGCGCCATCGAGAGAAAAGATGATCGAAGTTTTTTCATAATTATTGAATTTCGTGTTGATATTGAGTGAAATTAGTCAATTGAAGTGGCATTTTGTACAATTTTGTTCAACAAAAGAGCACAACTAAAATAATCATGAAGAAATTAGCGTATCGTGTATTTTCTCGTTGCCGCCAAATCTCATTACATAAGCTTGAGTAAACAGGTCACCGCTTTACCCAAGAGCCTGACATGACTTCCTGACGACTTATGACTGATGACAATGAAAATTAATTGAAATTGATATAAAATTTGATGCAAATTTCTACTTGACTAGTGGCTAAATACTAACGTGATGGCCAAAACCTAAAGAAAGAAAGAAAGCTTGAGTCTTCTCTATGGGCTACTACTGGGTTGCCGTATTTAAAATCACAGTTTAAAATTAAACAGTAAGGATGATAAAACACTACACAGAGTAGAAAATTTGCGTCACGAAAGAACAATTATAGTACTCCGACAAGAAATTCGAATACATACAAATACTGTGGGATCAAAATGTCTTACAGAGCCATCTCTGGGTGCCCCAAACATAAGTAGATTTTGTAGGATATCCGACCCTCCCTGCCATTGTTTTCATTGGAATGTTTGGAAATAACAAGATCAAACTAAAATTTTAATGATATACATGTTGTAATGTATTTTTAATTAATAAACACAGAAATAGTAAACTGTATATTATCAAAATTTAAGTTTTTTCAGTAAATTAAAAACAACAACATATTAGAACACTTTTTATTCTTACTCGAATTTTAAACAAATCATTCTTCTATTACAGACATATTATATTACATCTTTTACGTACTGGGAAATGATACAAACAAAGCTTTTTATGGTTTCTTTCGACGTTGTTACAAACACAAAAATTATTTCACTATCTCATTTCTCTATGTATATCAGTATCGTTAAACTTTTATTCCGTAATGGAGGAATCAGAGCATTAAAATATGGAAAAGCACTTTAATACACTAGAATCACAAGAAAATATAGATATTGCGTAAGTACACAAATTCACCATTTTACCTAAATTCGACAAATTCTAAACTTCAAACCATAGACCATAGATTCCTTAATGTTGCCATTTGTTTTTTGGTCTTAGCACAATTATTGTCACTTTGAAATTTGAAAACATATTAACACATTTTACTATGGTGATTAATTTGTTTTTGTTTTTATTGTGTATCTAATTTTTGTCACACATAACATAGTTTCAGAAATTACTGCTAATCAAGAGAATATTTAATCAGTTTCCATATTTTTTGTAAGTCAGGTTATTTTTTTTTTGAAAACTCATTGGTGATGAACAAGAAACGCATTTGAATCGTGAACATACTACTGGTTACAGTGATTATTAATATTAAAAATTTCTGGTATTGGTATCATCGGCTAACATCAATAAAACAAGCATATAATTTTGGATAGTTTGGGGTTAGACCCATTTGTATTTAAAATCTTTTTAAAATCGTTTCCAAATCTGGCAACATAGCTTTATTTTGTATTAAATTCACTCCATCTCGCGGGTCCCATAGCAAAAAATTAAACAGTCTAGTGGTATGTAAACATTGTCGACCTCGCCGTCGGAGTACTATAATTGTTCTGTGCACGAAAGTTTTGTCCGAAACCTAGAGAAACTGCAGACCACAGAACGATATTACTCACAGAGAAGAATTGTAATTACATAATATACAATACGTAAATGCAACCACAGCCTTACACAGCTACGAGACAGTGGTGCCCCGTAGGTATAGCAAACGAAAACTACTAAGAACGGGATTCTTTTTATATTTAATATTTAAATACTTTTTAATTTCTTGATAAAAAAAACCAAATTGCCATTAAAATTTAGAAAACACAATATCGTTTATTCAACTTACAAAAAACACTTATAAACGCGAAGGGTACAATAACATTACAATAAGTAGAAATTTTAGGGACAATTATCAAAAAAGGCAAATATGTCATGCAAAGAAAATAACAAGTAAAACAGAAATTGTTTTTAACAATTTAATTTTTAATTTTTCTAACATTTCATCAATAGTTTTTTGTGTCTGATGCAAATGCAAGAAAACAGTAGGAGCAGGTTAGGAAATCTGTTATAAATCACATTCATATCTTCATTTGGCATTTTTGTATGATCGTTTATGGATATTTTAAACAAAATTCACCGATTTCACCATTTTCTAAAAATCACTAGCAAGGTAACCTAAAAAGTTTTCTATCGTAACTATAATACGCCGAACGTCCTTTTGTAAAAATATAAACACTTGAGACCAGTAAAAACACCTCAATCTTTAAATTGGATTGATACGGCGAAATCACAACTCACTTAACACAAAATATCGTCACGAATCAATTAATATATTTATAATATTGTTGTTTTTTTTTTACTTTTATCCCAGTCGGGGAAAGGCAAAGGATCTGTGTCCATACAGCCACGTCTTCCGTATTAATAAACCTTTTTCTTGTTATATATTTTCAATTTATGTCTTCTGTATTAATTCTTTATTTCAGTCATTAGTCACTATTTACACAGTCTTGTTTGGGTCTTGAGTAAAGCGGTGGTTTCGTTACACAAGCTCGATTATGAGATTTGGCAACAGCGAGGAAATTCACGATACACTAATTTCTTCATGATTATTTCATTAGTGCACTTTCTCTGAACAAAATCAAACTAATTCCCACCTAAATTAACCAATTTTACTCATATTTTACACTAAATTCAATAATTGTGAAAAAATTACGACCATCTTCATTCACGATGGTAGTAGGTTATGTACTTTGTGCACGATGGCGTCAAAACTATATTTATAATAATGGCGGCTTCGGATTTCAAACAAACTAGCAAGACTGTGTGACCGGTTAAGTCAAATAAATAATATGAAAAATCAGCAATTACCTAAATAATTGAATAATGAGCTTTTTATTAAAATATAACGAATATATTATAAATAACAATATTTTAATAACATTTGTATATATATTAATTTTTTGGTAGTGCAGCCTATAGCAGCACACACATATGCAAACATTTTGTATGTTTAAATGCGAAAATACGTCTATATTAGAAACAAGATCCTGCTGCAGACTTTCATAAATTTCAAATTTTAAGTAATTATTAACGTGTTTTAGTATGAAAATAGCAGTGAAACGATAAAAAGCGATGTTTTTCTAATATGAAAGCACTAATCTTTTCATAATTTAGTGTACGGTGCAAAAAATACAGCACATTATTTCTACAGAGCACGGCGCGGACACTCAAAATTTCTATGAACGACATATTCACTCACTGCAAGAATAATATTATATTTTGAATATATTTGCACACATTATAGTACAACTTTGTAGTTGATTAAGTTTCTTCAATAACGATTATGTGTTAGTTTTTATTTTAAAAGGTTAAAACTCGAAAGAATTTTGTATTTGTAATTATTTTCACAGTTAAACCATGAGGACATATTTTTTCAGAGAAGGTGGACAGATTTTTGAAAATTAGTCACAAAGGTCTTATCATTGCACACACTAATTTTACTTATCCTTGACTATTCTGAGTCGTGTTTTCTCGATGCTACTAAAGAACTAGTCAACAGGCTTGAGAGGCTCCAAAATCTTGGCATTCGTTTCATCTTTTATTTACGTAAATATGATAGTATATCCAATTTTAAAGCACAGCTAAAATTACTCCGAATTCGCCTTCGCAGAAATACCCATATTCTATGCATTCTGTTAATGTAGGTAATATTTAATCCAGTATCTCCTTGATCGTATTACCTGTTTCTCGCACTTCGCTGAGATCGTTAATTTGTTGCCCCGAAATAAAACTCCTCAACTTATTCCCGCTTCTTCACTGTTCAAGCTGTAAAATTGTGGAACTCATTACCACACAGTATTCATGACACCCCATATTTACCTGTTTTTAAAAAGCCTTGAAGGGATTATAGCTCATCACTGCCTTAAATCTGTGATTTTGTCAAAATTGTCATATTTATGTCCTTGTAGTTTATGTACTTGTATTTGTTTACTACTACAAATGCTTACACATTTTACTTTTAGTATTATGTATGCATTATCAGACATGTTTAACAAAAATTTAAATATCTTTGTTATGTGTGTACGTGTATGTATCTATGTACGCACGACAATTGGTATATCATTATTATTCCTCTCTTTTTTTGCTCATATTTGGTTTTTTGTTTTACTCATGGGTTTCACACATACATACATACATATCTCCATGCCAAGTCCCTTACAGGGTAGGCAGAGGGTATCGAGTGCCAGACCTCACGATCCTGACAAACCTGTCTGGCTTCCTTCACATTCATTACCCTTTTCATTCAAACACGCCGGTTTTAATTTATTTTTCATCCGGTTTTAATATCCGGGTGATCTAGAATGTAGAATGTCAACCTTGGTCTCCCCGGGTACCTACGAGGGGCCTTCAATAATTACTTAGCCTCATCGCCCCATGGCGTTGTTGTTACAAAAGAGTTTTACTATCGTGCAGTAAATACTTTTTGAAGTCTATCAAGTAGTTTTCAGTCTTTTCCCTTCATTTGTTTTGTTTTCACAGCTTTTGGAAGCGAGCGTGTCGGTCGGTTTTGCAAAAATGGAAAAAGAACAATATCGTTTGGTGATTAGATTCTTGTTTTTGGAAGGGAAAACGCGCAGCGAAATCAAAGAGCGCTTGGATGCTGTGTACGGTGACTCTTCTCCTTCGATGGCGACCGTTAAAAATTGGTTCAACGAGTTTGCTCGTGGCCGCACGTCGGTTTTTGATGAGCCACGCCCAGGTGCACCGAAAACGGCTACTACTACGGCAAAAAGAAGTGCTGTTCCACCACGACAACGCGCCGGCTCACACCTCCGCCGTTGTCATGGCCAAATTGACCGAATTGCGCTACGAATTGCTGCGCCATCCACCGTATTCTCCAGACTTGGCTCCATGCGACTTTTTCTTGTTCCCAAATCTGAAAAAGTCACTCGCTGGCAAAAGATTTGGGTCGAATGATGAGGTCATTGCCGCCACACCTCGGGAAATCGTATTTTTTTGACGGGTTAAAAAAGTTGGAGAATTGGAAGGAGACTATGTTGAAAAATATATCTTTACTTTTTAAAAATTTTCTTTATTTTTTCTTAGGCTAAAAATTTATTGAATGTCCCTCGTACATCCCTCCATATTCGCATTGTATATCTGCTTTTTCAATGTTCATCTGTAATTTTTTCCACATGACCGAACCAGCGGAGCATGCCCTTTCGCATTTTAACACCAACACTTTCTTTCAAACCCACTCTTTCTGGGATCTCACTGTTACGAATGCGGTCAGCGAGCGTTACACCACAGATTTTCCGTACCGCTCTCATTTCGACTGCATTTATCCTACTTTCATGCTTTTTCTGACATACCCAATTCTCGCTTCCATACAATAACGTTGGGATAAGCACAGAACTATGCAAAGCGAGACTAGCTTTTTGACTCAAAACCTCGCTTTGAAATAGCTTACCCAATACTCCATTCACACAATTCCCTGCACACACTCTCCTCTCTACATCCGCGATGTCTTTCCATCCTTGCTAAAAGCACAACTAAAATATACAACTTCATTCACTTTCTCCAACATTACATCATCAACCAAAACTTTTACATCCGTTCTGGCTACGTCTCTTTCGAACACGATTATTTTGGTTTTCATCGCATTCAAATGTAAGCCCCTTTCTTTACAATCTCCTTCCATAACTGTGACCATTAATGTATTTTTTGTGTACAATACATGATTCAATTAATACATTTTAAAATCTTTTTGATAAGAACGCCATCTTCATTTATCATGGCTAACTCCTTTATTTCCAAACTTTATGAATATAGTTTTTGCGCCGTCTGTGATTTTTTGTCGTTACCATCAAATCGTGTGTCAAATGCATGATAATATGTGTAATGTATTTTTATTTTAGCACTTGCCATGTGCTTGGGATAAATTTTCTATAAATTTTAAAGAAAGAAAAAATTTCGCCCCAGACAGGATTTGAACCTGTAACCTTTCGTCTCAAGCCGACCAATTGAGCTACTGAGGATTCAAGTCCCGTGGCGAATTTTTTAATTCCTTTCTAACCCGTTAACGCGGGTAGTTATGTCCTATAGATAAACAATTCTGAGTACCTACCAAATGAGTTCATCATTACAGATGAAATTCACATTTTTGGAATGGCCATAACTTTCGTTTTTCGCAACGTATTTTTATTTTAGCACTTGCCCTGTGCTTGGGATAAATTTTCTATAAATTTTAAAGAAAGAAAAAATTTCGCCCCAGACAGGATTTGAACCTGTAACCTTTCGTCTAAAGCCGACCAATTGAGCTACTGAGGATTCAAGTCCCGTGGCGAATTTTTTAATTCCTTTCTAACCCGTTAACGCGGGTAGTTATGTCCTATAGATACACAATTCTGAGTACCTACCAAATGAGTTCATCATTACAGATGAAATTCACATCAAATCCTGTCTGGGGCGAAATTTTTTCTTTCTTTAAAATTTATAGAATATGTGTAATGTTTTATTTTTTTGATTAAATAGACTTTATAAGCATTGTTATAGAAAAAATAATTTTATGATACTGCTGCATTCTCCAATACTGCATGTTGAAGCAGCTGCAAGTACCTAAAATACACTGTCTGCCTCCGTGTCATTAGTTAGGTTTAGTTAATACTGTTTTCATCTTTAACTTGTCAAGTAAATAAAATGTTACTTTCCTGCTAAATGTACTAGATTTATACGACGATTCTGTGAAGGAAAAGTATTGTGCAGTAACTTGCCCGAACAGCTGATTGCACTGTCTTTTTTTATGATATTGGAAGGCAAACAAGCAGACGGATTTCCTGATGGTAAGAAATTCACGCCGCCTATAGACACCAAAGGTAGTAATGGTACTTTGCCAACCTGAGGCCAGGATGTACTTGTCCAAGTTGAACAACTCATAAAGTAATCTCATGGCATTGAAACAGTCTTGAATATGAAATGATTTATTTGGATAAGGATTATTATAATACAGTCTCTCTGATCTCATTGTTACGAATACGGTCGACGAACGCTGGGATTGGATATGTCCCAGGAGATATCTAATCCCCGAGCAAGGTTATTAGGAATTAAAAGATTTTTTTTTGTTGCCAGTACAATATTGTGTAGACCTAGTATACTCGATTGATCGATCGCTAGATCATATACAAGCTTGCTTAAACATTATTGGCAGCAGCGCGCGACTGTAAGTTTTGCCATAGAAAACAACGATTTCGACAAGAGTTTATTACTACCTACTTATAAAATGGCATTCCGTTTGGTACAAAAGTTTGTATTGTACAAGTATCGAGTTCAACATACTGCGACCAGAGGTTAAAAGTCAATGTTTAGGAAAGAGTCCGCTGTTAGCTACCTTAACTGCCAGCAAGACTACAAACATGCCGCCTGAAAAATTTTGCTAAACCGTGCTCGAGCATTTTGCAGCTCAATCTGCAAATGATCATTTAGATTACAAATCGGTAGGAAGAATGATTTTGGGTAAATAACTTTAATGGGGTGATATATACCCCATTCTAGGTCTTATATTTATTTAAAAAAAATAACTTTTTAGGTTATTAAAAAACAGCTCATATAATTTCATTTAAATTTTTAATTAGCTCTTATTTTATGAAGAATATTCTCTTAATTACAATCACCTTACAAGAAACAAATTTATTAAATGCTATAAAATGAACAATAATTAATAACACAACTAAAGTGTTGACGCCATTTACTTCTATTCACTTTTACTCTTTGGCGTTTCATCTTTATGGTAGAGGAACACAAATGAGAACAAAAAGACACCAATCATCATAGAGAAGGCACTCACATAGTATGGATATGCACTTGGGATGAATCTTTCATATTGTGTATGCTGCAATGGACGTACTGATACCTGAAATTGTAAATAAAGCTATTAATTTAAATTGTTCAATTGTATCAAATTGTTATGGTTTTGTCTGAAGAAACGGAGATATTACGTAATATTTTGTCAGATACCTGAAATATTGAACCTTTACCAGTAAAATAAAAAAAAATCATTACACCGTTAGTATAGGTGACACCTCGAGTACCAGAATTGCTTTAAAGCCAATACTACCAGCTCCCAAAAATACCAGTACTTCAACAAGCCCTTCTACAAAAGTAGAAAATAATTTGGCGATAAGTACGATCTACTTTTTACTAAAATCCGGATGGGAGATTGAATACATTTTAAAATGCAGGTTTAACTGCATGTAATATTCAGTTGTCCTTATGAATTAGAATCCTGTGCCTGTTTAGTCTTTCCAATAGACACTAAGTAAAATATTGAAAAAGAGCTTACTTGAGTTGAATGATAAAGTCTTGTGTATCCAATCCTATCGTAATCCACCTTGAACTGGTATACACCCCATATATCGGGAACTCTGAACACAGCCTCGTAGACACCATTGGGCTTCTTCTTCAAATTGGTGCGGATGAAGGGATCGATGCGAACAAACTCTAACTGTACATCATTAGCTTCAAATGGCTGCCATTTACCATTCTTCAATTCGTCAATTTCAATTCTGTATACCTTTAAATCAAAATTATTGACAATTTTAGTGCCTTGTTAAGATACATTTACACTAATATAACAATAGTAAGTCAATAAGCAGAGCGTCGTCAATGGAGGATGAACCCACAATCCAGTCCTGTTATCGCAGAATTTTTCTTTGTTAAAAATTTGTGACCATTAAAACAATCCTGCAGCTGTAAATTTGAGGTGAAGTGCTCTGATCAAAGTAATAAAAATAAGCAATATTCGGCTGGTAGTTGTTTCAAAAGATTTACTTGATGCACATCATAAGTATTATCTTTAAAAATCAGGAAATTTGCTTGATTGACTATCAAAACCAATCAAACATTTTTGCAAAGTAACAAAAAATGATAACATAAAATTTTAAATATTAATTTTGTTTATCCACATAACTATCTTTATATTATAAGAGAATGAGTTTTAATATAATGTTCGATTATATATTATAATAATAAACAACAATAATAATAAAAAATTCTGGACAAGTTACACAAATTGAATCTAACCCCAATGTAAGGAAATGATGTGCTTGTGTTATGGGTTGTATAATTCTAATACATAGAAATACTTGAATAGATACCAGAATAAATTTAATTAACACCCAGACCCGATATATAATGTTAATTACTATAATGATGTTAGTTAATATGGTCAGTGTCTCTCATTTAGCCATGGGTGCCCTGGTTGTGCCTTTGCCTGCCTCTTCGGGGATATGGGCGTAAAGATACTTTTTTAGAAGTGAATTAATTTACTTCACCTGATCCAATTTTAATATATCAAGATATTGATTAATAGTTATGCCTAGGTCAGTACTTTTTGATTTGATTTTTGAAGCCCAAACTGATAAAAATTTATAAAAAGAAAAAACAAAAGTAAACATTTTACCACAGTGTCCATGATGGTATAGGTGTTGGTGGACTGAGTTTCGCCCTGTCGGTGATGTGTCACTCCGCGCACCCGAAGGCGGCCACGCTCTCCGAATACCCACTCACTCAGGTGCGATGCAAGTACTTTGTTACCAGAACTAGCAGATTTGACTTTGTCACCCTTTAAAAATCACATAATATTCATACAGTAAAGAAAAAATCCATTAATCTAAAATACTTCAAATTTTCTATCTACCGTAACATAATATGTATAATAATAGATTTACTAAAGTTTTATACCTTAGACATTTTTATTAGTTATTGCAAAAACAAACTCTTAACATGATTTGTAAGTCAATCTAATTGTAGATTACTAAATATATGTTCTTTATGGCTGTCAGACGATAAAATTTTTACCATTTCACTTAAATAGAGCTCCTAATAAAAAAATCAATATTTTTCTTATGATATTGGAAGGCAAACAAGCAGACGGATTTCCTGATGGTAAGAAATTCTCGCCGCCTAGAGACACCAAAGGTGGTAATGGCGCGTTGCCAACCTGAGGCTGGGATGTTGGGCCTCGAGTAAAAGTAAGTTTACCGGCTACCTTACCCTCCAAACCGGAACACGTCATGACGTTATGGCGGCAGGAATAGGTAAGGCGGTGGTGCCAATCCGGGTGAGTCGCTGCGAAACTCTACCACCTAGTCAGATGTCACGGCGTTAGCGACGGTAAGCCTATGCTCGCCTTTTACGAGCTGCCTGGCAGGAAGGCAGATGGTCTATTCTGCAAAGGAGCCCGGACCAACACGGGGAATCCCTTTGTCATGCTATAAATTGCGAAATTACTGTTTAGATTTCATTCAACTTCTTTAAAGTTGTGTAATTGTATGTGGTATGTTTCGAGTATTATTTTTTACGAACATAAAAATAATACTCGAAAAAATATTTTACATCTATGACACTTTGCAAACGTGGTTTCAACTGTTAAACCACATTAATCTAGATTATTAAAAATTACCAAAAAACTGAAACAGGTTAGTTTTTTATAGTTTTTAGCTAAACACTACATAAAAAAGTTATTAGTTAAAAACATGAAAAAAAAATCAGAAGAATATTAATGGACTCTGGATTCTTACATGCACTTTAGAGACTGGTGAATTAAAAGCCTCATCAGAGAAGAAGAAAAGTGAGCCACTGAAGATGATTCTCGCATTGTTCCTGGCCTGCAATGCTGCAATCAAAACTGTCTTACGTCCAACAGCATGAGGATATTCCTTTACCTAAAATGTAACATTGTAATAGACTATAAATATTTTAAATACATAAAGTGATAAAGTAAACTACCTATAAAATGTTACAATAGTGGTAATTCTGCTGAGCACCAAGTAATCTCATTTTAGGTGTATTATATGAGATGAATATTGTTTTCTTTTTCTTTTATAAATATGGCTTTCAATCTTTTTCACAACTTATTTAGCCAATGTCAGGTATGGAATGGAATATTTAAGACTTATCAGGTTAGTCCGGTCATTTCAGCTTGTGATACTGTTAATCTACCTTTTCCAAAGAATAAACTAAAACTCTGTACAAATGAATGTAAAAAGGAAGATAGCAATAACTTAAAATTAATCTAGTAAGTGGTCAAAAAATACATTCATAGTATTTCATATATTCCTTAATTTCTAAATTGACCGGAACATTTTTCTAATAACTTACCTTGAGAAAAAAACATCATTTTATTTTAAAAAATACGATTTTTTTTTGTTTGGTTACTACCTAGCCAAGGGAATAGGTGTTTCCACCTAATTCCACTGACCAACAGTTAGGTTAGGGTTTGATTCCTGATCCCCCATCAGGTGATTTGGAATATATACATACCTGAGGCCAGGATGTTTGGCCTCGAGCAACAGTAAGCTTACTTAACAGCAAGCACAGACTCTATGGCAACAGGAATAGGTAAGGCGGTTGTACCAATCCATACTATAGCTGCGAAACTCTACCACCTAGTAAACAATTCTTTATTAAACAAAATATTAGTAATTTCATCAAAATTATTACCTGACTCTTGGGGTTATAACTGTAAGCTGTGCTGTCAGCTGTTAAAATTGGCAGAACTAAGCTGTTATCCTTGTCCAGAATAAGCCCAGTCCCTTCAAAAAGCAGTGGTTGTGTGTTTTGAGTACCCACAATTGTTGCTGATTTAATAAGATTCTTAGGTGACACTACCAGCCTAGTGTGATCTCCTTCATCTAGCTGATCATAGTTGAAGTGATCTATTACAGCTGCTGATTCTTCATCCATCTGCAAATCAAAATTAATATACAGTTTCTGTAGATGGAAAATGACTGCTTTGTTGTAATTTTTAGTATTGGACCGAGTTTTTTAATAACACACTGTTAAAATAAGCACTTCGATAGTACGAGGGTAGATCCAAAAGTTTGTGGCCTAACCTACATGGAGCTATGACATCTTTTTAAAATCTATCGTCGTTTGTTAGTATGTGTCATATTGATTTATTGTGCGCAGTTTCATTCCGATATTGCACAATATAAATTTTGTGTGATTATTTGTTTGTATTTGTTGTTATTTAATCTGACGCAATTTTCAATAATGGAGAAAATTGAACACCGTGCAGTCATTAAGTACCTCAATAAAAAAAGGCCTATCACCAAAAGAAATCCATCAAGATATGGTGAGCACTTTGGGGGAGTCTGCTCCATCGTATTCCAGTGTCAAGAAGTGGTTAGCTGAGTTTAAGCGCGGTCGTGAGAGCATTAAAGATGATCCTAGGAATGGAAGGCCTACATCCTCTACCACGAAAGAAAACATCGATAAAATTTGTGATCTCGTACTGGGTGACCGACGTTTGACCATTAGTAAGATAGCTGAGATAACAAACATTAGTTATGGCCGGGTGCAACACATAATAATGGAAGAGTTGGGGTTCCATAAGGTTTCTGCTCGCTGGGTCCCAAGGTTGCTTTCAGCTGAACAAAACCGAGTTCGATACACAATTTCGCGAGACTGTTTGGAACTTTTTGAGACTGATCCCGAGGACTTTTTGTCTAGATTTGTTACCATGGATGAAAGCTGGGTTCACCACCATACTCCTGAATCAAAGCAACAATCCAAACAGTGGAAAAGATCAGACTCTCCTACTCCGAAAAAGGCTAAGGTCGTTTGTCGACTAACAAAGTCATGGCTTCTGTTTTTTGGGATGCGAAGGGCATTATTTTTGTAGATTATTTACCGAAAGGTCAAACTATAAATTCTAGTTATTATTGTAACCTTTTACGAAGACTCCGGGAAGAAATCCCTCAGATTATCACTTATTTCCAAATTTAAAAAACACTTGGGTGGTTCGAAATTTTTGACCAAGGATGAGGTGATAGTCGCAGTAAACGACTATTTCGCTGACCTTCCGGAATCTTTTTCTTTCGAGGGGATAAACAAGTTGCAGATCAGGTGGAAGAAGTGTGTTGAGCTAGATGGAGACTATGTCGAAAAATAAAAATAAATTTAGACCCACTTTTCTTTCATTTTCTTGGTCGGGCTTAGAACTTTTGGATCCACCCTCGTATAAGTTACGACTTGACTAAGTGGAGTCATGTGTACTGGGTGAATAGACAGAATGAATGGATGTCTATCAGAAGAGCTGTGCTTGTTTGCTGACCCCTAACATAAAAAAATGTTTATTATCCTAAACAGTAAAAAAGTTTATCAAACACAATTTTTACTCTCAGTAACAAAGTGTACAGTAAGCAAATGAAGTATCTCACTCCCTTAGAGCAGTTTGAAAGTATTGTACAGGTTCGGATATTCTGTTTGCTTATTGTATATGATAATGTGATATTTGATAATTAAAAAGCACTCATTGTCTTATTAATAAATAAGGTGTAAAGAATGCCAAAGTGCAACCTCATATTATAATCTTTATTACAAAGTGATACAGACTGTAATATCAACCTAATTTTACTCCTACGTTAGCCAATGTATATTAATGAAATGGTCAATGAATATAAAAAGATTATCTACCTCAAAACCACACTCCGTTGCTATCTCCCTGTACACATCTCCCGCAGCAGAATTCCCAGCGATGAGAACGTTGCCTCCATCATCGATGAATTTCGATATAGACTCCGTGTCAATATTACCTCCAAACTCGACCACCGAGGGTGCGAAAATAATTAAATTTTTATACAAGTACTCTCCATATTTCGACAGCACCAAGTTCGCGTCATCAGCTAATTTGAACGTCAGGCTATAGCCCCGAGCTACAAGCAAATCATACTTATACAAAATGAATAAATAAACTTCATAAACCGGCAAGGAAGTTTGTTAACACTTACATTGTAAAGACTTGAAGAATACAGAATGAGTCTCTCTGATATTTAAGTTATCAACTAAAACAAGAGTTTCCGGCTCCGCAAATGCAATCGTAGCTGCAGCTAACAAGCTAAACGATACAAATAAGTTCATTTTTTAAGTAATCATATACTACTATAACCACAAAATTACAGCTCACAACGAAGAGAAGAATGACGCTGACGTGTATTACGTTTTTTTTTTATTTTTTAATTTTATCCCAGTCGGGGAACGGCAAAAGATCTGTGTCCATACAGCCACGTCTTCCGTATTAATAAATCTTTTTCTTGTTATATATTTTCAATTTATGTCTTCCGTATTAATTCTTTATTTCAGTCATTAGTCACTATTTACACAGTCTTATCTGGGTCTTGAGTAAAGCGGTGGTTTCATTACACAACCTCTTTTATGAGATTTGGCGGCAGCGAGGAAATTCACGATACACTAATTTCTTCATGATTATTTCATTAGTGTACTTTTACTGAACAAAATCAAACTAATTCCCACCTAAAATAAACCAATTTTACTCATATTTAACACTAGATTCAATAATTGTGAAAAAATTACGACCATCTTCTTTCACGATGGCGCCAAAACTCTTTTTTTTTAATTTTATCCCAGTCGGGGAAAGGCAAAGAATGTGTGTCCATACAGCCACGTCTTCCGTATTAATAAATATTTTTCTTGTTATATATTTTCAAATTAAGTCTTCCGTATTAATTATTTATTTCAGTCATTAGTCACTATTTACACAGTCTTGTCTGGGTCTTGAGTAAAGCGGTGGTTTCGTTACACAAGGTCGCTTACGAGATTTGGAAGCAGCGAGGAAATTCACGATACGCTAATTTCTTCATGACTATTTTATTAGTGCACTTTCACTGAACAAAATCAAACTAATTCCCACCTAAATAAACCAATTTTACTCATCTTTTACACTAAATTCATTAATTGTGAAAAAATTAAGACCATCTTCATTCACGATGGTGCACAAAACTCCCGTTTTTTTTTAATTTTTTTTAAGTCCATTTTTGCCCTTTTCTAGGCTTCGCTAAGACATTAAAGCCATGCTGCCATGTCTTCCGTATTAATTTATTCTTATACAGTCATTAGTGGTCACTATCTGTGGTCACTATTTACAAAGTCACGTCAGGGTCTTGAGTAAAGCGATGGTCACTTTACACAAGCTCATTTTGGGAGATTTGGTGTCAGCGAGGAAATTCACGATATACTAATTTCTTCATGATTATTTCATTTGTGCACTTTCACTTAACAAAATGAAACTAATTCCATCCTAAATTAACTAATTTTACTCATAATTTACACTAAATTCAATAATTGTGAAAAAATTAAGACCATCAACATTCACGATAGCGCCAAAAATACCGGTATTTTTTTTAAGTTACAGGAGCTATTCCATCGTCCCCCGGCGCTTTATGGTTCTTCAGTTGTTTCAGGGCCATCCGAATCTCATACAGGCTGACGTCCGGGATGTCTTTGGTGTAATATCAAGTAATGTATAAATAACATATATATGTTTGGAAGCGGAGATCGTTGGGCCTCCTCAACGATAGCAAACATCTCCGCTTCCAAAATAATTAAAGAGAAACCTTGAGTTGCACCCTAATGAGGAGCCTGAAGATGGATTGCAGCACATCTCTGAGTGGACGCCATCTACAACAGCGTTGTAGAAATGTGTTTTGCAAAAAGCTGACTTTTATTTGTTGCTTGAAATGTCGAGTGAACCTAAGTATGCCTCAATAAAGATAGAAACTGTTAGAATTTCGAATTACACACACCATCAGAAGAACCAGTTGAACGCATTTCAGACTAGTGCCTTGTCTATGTCAAAAAAAACCTTTTTTAATTCAATAAATACTTTGCTACCAAAAAAACTTCCTACGTAATACACACCTGCTACATAATAAATCCATAGTAAAATTAATAATAAACAATCGTATTAGTTTCGTTCACCTTTTTATTTTCGCTACCCTTAATGCATGTGATATCATATTTGATAGCATTTTTTCGCATTTATCATTTATGATACATGTATGAAGTATCATAATGTTTAACAATTGTTTTTTGTCAATAAATCTGAAAATATACAATGCATTTTTTTGTATTTTTATACCTTCTAAGTGCTATAAGTAACATCATATATTTTTTTCAAATTCATATCTAATTCCATGCAGTAAGGGGTTAACTAATTTTACTCAAAATTTACACTAAATTCAATAATTGTGAAATAATTACGACCATCTTCAAACCTAACTTCGCTACTCAAGCTCAACTAGTGAGTTTTGAAGGCAGTGAGGAAATAGACGATACACTAACTTCTTCATGATTATTTCATTCATATCACTGAAATAACTTTGTGTTTCTTTCTTACAAAATATCACTGCCATAAATACATAAATACACTAAATATAGGTAGTGAAAAAATTACTAAGGTGGCAACGCTGTGAAGAAAAGAATGACGTATGACAAGTGACAACTGAAATGTCGACAAATGACAGCAGTGGGGGTGACATTTGATAAAACTGTTTTATTTTTGTATCAAGTTAGTAATGCTCTAATTAATGAATTTATAAATGACTCGCTTGTAGTTGTTGTTAGTTTATAGTCTTCCATTATTAAATATGATGATATCACGTTCTAAACACCGTTCATCGGTGGAAGTGTGTTCAGACTGCGGTGCATCTGGTTTGATTTTATTATCATGTTTTTATGGGTACGTTCAATTATTTTATTATATTATTTACTGTTTAAATTTTGTGTACAGATCCGTCATGGGCATCAATAAACCGGGGCTTATTACTGTGCGTAGAGTGCTGTAGTGTTCACAGGAGTATGGGTAGGCATATTTCCCATGTAAAATCTTTACGGCAAGGTTCCTGGCCACCGTCGCTGTTATCTGTAAGTATACATGGTGTCAGATTGTAAGTGATCAAATTTAAAAAGTATTTGTAAAGTAACATTTATATTTTAATTCAGATGGTGCAAGCCTTAACAGCTCAAAATGTAAACAGCATTTGGGAACATTCTTTACTTGATACATCAGCTCCAAAACATTTGCGGAAGAAACCACAAGCTAAAGACCCACTTCAGTAAGATATTAAATCACATAGTTTCATATTGTAATTGTCATTTGAAATACATAATTTATTAATTTCAATAGAATTAAGATAAAATTATTTTAAATAATTGCTTATGTGGGCTACTAGTCCAAGTGTTGGACTTGACTTCATGTCCCGGGTTTGAATCCCGGGTTGGACAACAAAAAGAAAATGTGATGTTTCCAATTTTCTAGTAATAAAAAAATGTTGCTCGGGATTGGATATGTGCCTGGTTGGCGTTAGGCTTGCCACTTATCATATTGTGGGACTTAATGTTTTCGAATAGTCGTGGGTGTCCTGGTTGTGCTTCTGCCTATGTATGTGTATGTAGGTATGTATATGGGCGTGTAGATACTTTTATACTTACTGTTACTACATTACTGGATGTGCCTGTGAATTAATTTATAATTTTATTCTAAAAAAAGTTTACATTATTGTGAGTCTCTAGTTGATACGCCATTATTAGGGTAAGATGAAATTAAAACTGTCTATGTTCTGTACATGATGCAATTTTTATTTATTTATATATATGTATAATATTTTGTAGCCCTACAAAAACCCAGTTTATACTAGCTAAACACCTGAGACTTACCTATGTCTTGCGAGCAAGAAGAGACGAGCCACCTGGAGAACTTGGGAGACAACTCCACAGTGCTGTTAGAAGTTTCTCTCTTGACACAGCCATGAGACTTCTAGCACAGGGTGCTGATCCTAACTACTATAATCAGGTTTGTTAATTTTTGATATTCAATGACTTTATTATTCAATGATGAAATAGGGTAATGATTTAGATAATATTAAAGTTGATTTCTTTACTATAGGTAAGCATTAAGTTATTCCATAATGCTTGGACTAATAACATAATATACAATGTAAATAAGAATAATTTTACAGGAAAAAGGTAGTACTTGCTTACATGTTGCCTGTAGAGCAGGACAGCCAGCCCAAGCAGAACTCCTTGTGGCCTGGGGGGCAGATCCCACTGCAAAGGACTGTGCTGGCAACACTCCTGCTGACTGTGCCAGGTAATTGGACAATTTATAAATATCATCAAGCTCTGTTTTAAGTAAAACTAGTCTTAGAACTAACCATGTTTGTTTTATTTTTAGGCAAGGAGGTCATACAGAGCTGGCAGATCGTATGACTGAACTGGTATATGAAGCAACAGACAGAATGATTTATTTCTTAACTGGAGAAAAACCTGACCACGCTTCTGGAAGGCACTATATAGTACCCAGAGCTCATGACACCCACGAAATGACAGATGTTGCTAAAGCTGCTCGGGGAAAACTGCAGCTGGTAAGTACTAAGTAGATTATAAGTATTTCAAATGATATGATATATTATATACCAAAATATGATATATTATTTTAATAAAAGACTGAAATCTATTGTTGAAGTGTTTACAGAAAATTGAAGTTAATTGAATAATCATTCTTAAGTGGTTTTCTTTAACAACCCACACAAAAAAGGGTGTTATAAATTTGACATGCCCATGTGTGAGTGTGTATATGTAACTATGCAAATGTGTGGGTATGGAGTGGTATGTGTGGGTATTATGAAATCTTGATCACAAGTTTTTGTTTTTTTTTTCAACCAAGTTCATTTATACCAAATTCTACCTCCTAGTTTGACTGATAGCACTGGTGTAATAACCCAGTTGATTATCAATATCCAGTAATTAGTACATTGTTCAATTAGCGGCCATCAACATGTTTGTGTTGGAGCATCTACAACTAATCTATTATTATTATTAACTCTTTATTGTAAACAATAGATGTTATAATATGAATGACTTATTAGTGCATAACACAAATTGTAAAAGGCGAGCTTATCCCTAATGAAAGAAATCAGGAATTAAATTTAATACTTTACTATTTGTTTTAGCTACCAAATCATTTGTTTGAAGAGCTTATTATGGATATTTATGATGAAATTGATCGCCGCGAAACAGAAGCAAGTAAGTAGTCAATACAACAAATTGTCTTAAATGTAATATCAAATCAGGCAATATGTGTAACCTAACAATAAATCTAAAGGAAAGTAGAAATTCTCTGATACTCTTTCCTTATTCTTTGTTTACATTTTTATTTACTCAAGAATAATATAATATATGCGTTGCTTTGCACCTCAAATATAAAAATTGGCTTGCCTAAATAAACTAATATCACTTTGATTAATTTTATTTTTTTGACACAATAGTTGTACTTGTTAAGGTGCAGCAAAACACTCAGTGATACCGCAGATAAGTCCACATTACTGCTGTTTGGCGTGAATAATAGGAGAGTTTTCGTTCGTCATATGCTGTGCTTTGATATACGTGATTGTTGGCTGTTTGTAATGATATATAAAATTAAAAGAAATATTGTACTTGGGTTGTGTAGTCTGGCAGACGAGCGCGACGGGCCTGGAACGGTGCGGTGTGGCGTTTCTACCAGTGAATCCCGCACTGTCAGCGCCGCGGAACCAGGGCCGGCAAAAGCTGGCGCGTCTCTCCGCGCCGGAGCTGGCCGCGCTGCTGCGGGACGTGCTGCTGGACGCGGGCCGGCGCCAACGACTCGCTACACTGCAGCCGCGGGGTGAGTGGGGTACTGTGGGTGTTGCTGCGGGACATGTTACCGGACGCGGGCAGGCGCCAGCGGCTCGCCACACTGCAGCCGCGGGGTTAGTGGGGTACTGTGGGAGCTGCTGTGGGACGTGTATCCAGACGTGGGCCGGCGCCAGTGGCTCGCCACACAGCAGCCGCGGGGTGAGTGGGGTAATGTGGGAGCTGCTGACCCACATGGCGACAGCGCCTACTACCTACAATACGTATGGTGTCTATGGCCACGGTTCTCACTTAAAAAAAATAAGGAATGACATACAATTTGACACATCATTCAATTTGTGTCAAGTAAAAGTGCTTAGTGTTGTCACGCGTTTTTCGCCGCGCACAAATACCACTTTATTTATTTATCAACTCTTTTAAACCAAATTACATTTTAATAATGAAATTGTCTGGAAACTTTTAGAGTTTGTCTTGACAATTTTGTTCTCGCACGACAATGAACCCTTGACACTACCTGATTTTAAATACTATGATAATACAAAAACATGCATTCTAGTAGAGCATAGTTCATTATATTATCATAGTTCATAGTTACACTTGTTATATTACAAAAATGTGTATTCAAGTATAGCATTATTACTACTTACTATCTATAACTAAAATGAGAAACATGAACATGCGCGCGTCAAAAACCGGTTTTGTGGTTAGTATGGGTATTGAAGCATTCCTAATCACTTACACACTTATGAACACACATATGAACTTGTATGGTTCAAGTGAATAAAGATTTTTCTGATTCCGATTCCGATTCTGATTCACATTATTTTTATGATGCCGTAACAAGAGACAAGGTGAATTAATTCAATCACCTAAACTTTACAGGTATGTCAGGACCGCTGAACCCCTTGCTGTCCGCCAGCCACTTGAAGCATTTCTCCCAGATGTCGGACGACGAGCCGCTGTACGACTCGGTAGCCTCGGACGACGACTACGCAGCACTCGCCCCGGTTGACCTTGAGGTAATATTCACATAGTTTTAAGGACTCGTTCTCACAATATAGGGAAGTACTGCATTTCTGACCACGTCTGAAATTGCTCAATAATCAATTAGTGGCGAACATGCCAGATGAGATGTAGTAATTTCCTTCTGCATTGCACATACTACTTTTTCTTCTGCCAGGTCGAAAGTTTTGTTGTTAAAGCACCGTATTTATCTTAGTTATATATGCTGCGTAAAATGATTTTTACTTATAAGTTGTAACTATTTCAATTTCTTTATTTTCTCGATGACATTTCTTATTTAACTGTTGTAGTGTTGTGACTAAATAAGTAATTCTATCGAACGCATATAATATTTACTACATTTTGAACAAAGACAAATACAGCAAGAACTTTTAAATACATTTTTTAAAGGTTTTTTTCTGTTTATTTTATTTGTCTCACGCAGCAAGACGATTGTGCTAGTTATTTACATTTCTGTTCGCTGAGTTTTTTCATGTTATCGATACGTTAAGTTGTGTATTTTGTGTTCCTTTGTGTTTATTGCTACCCAGCTGTCAAATATCAAAATTCCTAAAGGATTAGTTTTCAAAAAGGCAGGTCAGAGATCCTACTAGGTGGTAGAGTTTCGCAGCGACTCGCCCGGATTGGTACCACCGCCCTACCTATTTCTATCGCCATAACGTCCAATGCTTGCCGTTGACGTGTTCCGGTTTGGATGGTAAGGTAGCCGATAAATTTATTTTTGCTCGATACCTAACATCTCGGCCTCAGGTTGGCAAAGCGCCATTACCACCTTTTGTGTCTCTAGGCGGCCTGAATTTCTTACCATCAGGAAATCCTTCTGCTTGTTTGCGTTCTAATATCATTAAAAAACACTCTTCGAAACGTAGTGCACAAATTTTATTTTGAAAATGAAATGCCTGACCTGCCTTTATTTTGAAAACGGATTTCCTGTCTGCTCGTTTGCTTTCCATTATCATAAAAAAGAGTATCAAAATGGTGACCCGCTATTGCCACTGTCGCAAGTGCGAAAGCGTGTTGCGGCCGTATTAGGATTTACTGGACCTACTGTCTCAAAAATTACTACCGAAGCTTACAGTACAAGCGGCATGGAGGAATATAGGCTTCGGACGCCGATGTAAAAACGCCAACCACGTCGTGTGACGCTGATGCTATTCGCCGTCATACACATATATGGCTATTACTTGCGCAAAGAAATTTCAACCCTTGAAAAACTCGTTTCTTTACGTGAATGTTTCATGTCCAAAAATCGTCGTTAAGTTTGGTTTTGATAAAAATTGGAGTTTTGTATAAAAAATCGGTACACACGTAAAATATTGATGCAGTGTCACGATGTTGCTATGGCTCACTGCCAATTTTTGAATGAGGCCCAAAAGATATCAGGTTGGTCTAATGTTATTTTTACTGAAGAGACTCGGTTAAATGCAAACCACACAGTATCTAAGAACTGGACTTATGACACCACTGCTTCCACTAGTTCAGTGTCAATGGGAAAAGGTGAAAGCCTTATCATATGCCATGCAGGGTCTACATATTAATTCGTGTCAGATTATTTACTAGCCTCTAAATCCAAAAAAAGCAGTGGACTACCACAAAGAAATGGACGCGGAGATTTACCGTTCATAATTGTTATGGACAACGCTACATATCACTAAGGACCTTGATAAAATGCCGACGCAGGCCAATAAAAAACAAGAGAGCTCCAAAGTCATGTCGAAAATGTGGATGGTACTTGATTAAAATTACAATAATTAAATATTTTAAAATCAAAAAAAGCCCCTAAAAGATATGTTATCTACGCAATAGCTGCCGAATGTGGTTGGGTTCTTTCATTTGAGCCGTATCATTGCTAATACAATGCTGTAGAACTAATCTGGGCTGGGCACAATTCAAAGGACACGCCGCTCGCAACAATGCACATCCCCATTTTACGGCAAGCAAGATGTTAGATTTATTAAAAAATGCTTGTGCGGAAGTAGCTGTTGAAAACCGGGAAAAAGTTGTGAAAATATCCCAAAACTTTAAATATCGGATTGAGAAATTCATGTGGCAATCGAGATAATATACAAGAACAGTAACTTATTACAAATGTTGGGGACAGCTTATCGAGTGACAGTGACGATTCATCAGATTTACATTGTCGAGTACCTTCTTATACCTACTTATTTTACAACAGCTCCGAAACTTTCAAAGAAGTAGGCATTATCAATCAAGAATTTATACGTGTAACATTTTGTAATGAAGTAGGTATAATATTACTATATTATAGTTTATAAAGTACAAAAGTATCCGGCAGTAGTTTCGTATCTTACATTTTGTAAAAAACGGGTCTATATTATTTATATAGCTTCTAATATAGCAATCATTATGAGTAGCGCGCCACTAGCCGTCCATTTGGTACAGTATTATTATTATGTGAAATTTTACGTGAACAACTTCGCCCATGTAATTTTGTGTTGTTTCTTGCCCTCTGTCATCGAGAAAATAAAAAAATGGAAATAGCATAAGTACATTTAATTATTCAACATTGAATTTGAGCAACAACAGTTGTTATTCCTTTCCTTGTCCTGACAACTGTACAACCGGGATATCCATCTGAACCCCATTTTGCTGTAAACCTTAAATGAGATATAAATTTACGTATATGGACCTTTTTACTAAAAAGTAGAGCCCTAACTTTTACGCTGTCCCGTATTTGTAAAGATGTATGTTCCCCCCTAAAGGGAAGAAAACAAATATTTATGTTTCAGCCGTATCTTGAACCACTTGATATTACGCTTCAATGAATTTTCCAGCCTTGCAGCTATACTTCCTCTCGAATCCATGAGTTTAAAATTGCCTTCAGTTTTACACTCATCCAACGTCGCGCGAGTACGAAGTGCTGACGATATGATTTTCAGTATCTTTCAAGGCGCCGTCAAGAATCTTGAGAGGTGGTTCAAGCTGCGGCTGAAAAATATTCATTTTCTTTCGTTTGGGGGGAAAAATTAGGTACTAATTGTGTATTCTAGTCTGCGCTTGAACAACTTGAGACGTGTTTTTATTCTAACGGCGGTGCTGTATGTATGAGTACTGAGATAAAAGATAATTTGGTATTGTATATGAAACTCTAATTATAATCACGATAATGGAATGGCTTTCACAAACTTTATATGATTTAGGTTTACAAAAAAAGAACTAATAGAACATAAAATGTGAGCTTCTATGCTAATTATGCTTTATATTGTCGTAAATATGTTACTTAATGATACCGACGTGGTGGCGCCGGCTATTCTCTGTTAGTATGACTTATAATAATTATCTGTTTCTCTAAAGTAATGATTGAAGAATGTCTTCCGTGATCTCTAATTGCCTATTGCAAGAATTAAGCCTACCTTGCTGAAGACGGTAAACTGTAAAAATAATTTAATAAATTGACTGTCGACTGCGGCGGAACTTAAGTTACGATCTGAATGTTCACGTGTTAATGATTTGGTTTTGGTTAGCTTTATTTTTTACATGGAGAAAATTATTTTTGCGATTTTATTTGATTAATGTTTTTAATAAAAGTAATAAAAGTAGAAAATTCGAACTGTACGGAAATGTCAGTACCGTGACGGCAAAATCGAAGTAATCTTTCTTTTAAACCGTTTTATTTATTAAAAACAGTAACTTTATATAAAGAGAATTATTTATATAAAGCTATTTCAAAATCTGTCGGATTGTCTAAGTTTGTAAAAGAAAAAACTGTATTTCTGGTGTCAGTTGGTGACCTTTTTGTGAGTAAGGCGTGAAGCCAAGTCTTTAGTTTTGAGTAAGGCGTGAAGCCTTTAGTTTTGTCATTATGTGGACATCTTAATCTTTGAATATTTATCATTGAATTATTGGTTATTTTCGTTATTTTTTTCCATTTTGCCTTGGTAAGTGTGACGTCAGTTTGGTGAAGTTTTAAGCAATCATTTATAGGTCGGATCGCGAGTCACCAAACTAACAAATTGACATGACACTTCAGTTTTCACATGGGTTTGTTATTTAGAACCTATCACATTGTGGGATTTAGTGTCTTCGGCTAGTCGTGGGTGCCCTGGTTGTGCCTCTACCTACCTCTTCTGGGATATTGGCGTGAAGATACTTTTTTATTATTCAGTATAAATGCCCATATTTGTGAAATAGTCAATGATGTGTGTCTTCAAAAAAAAATAATGGGATAGGTTATATGGACACTTCTAATTGCTATATCATGTGGAGTGCTTGTCTGTTTGTAACCGCATCACGAGAAAACTATTGGACATATTGTGATTATTTTCATTTATTAACGTAAAGGGATCCCACTGAATCTAAGCAATGTTTATTTTCTTAGGTACCAAACATGGACCCAAAAACCGGGGAAACTGTATCTTCCACATACAATCCATCACTACCTCTAGAACATTCCACAGACGTTGTACAATCAGATCAAAACATACCAGAACGGAAAGACGAAATAGAAACGTTAAAGAAGGAATTGGACTGTAGAGACTCTACAATCACAGAACTAAAAAACCAATTGAAGAATTTACAAACAATTGTAGAACAATTAACAAAAGAGAATAGTGCATTGAAAACGACCAGTAGTGTTGACGATGATCAGAGCATGGCATCACAGAACTCGATGAACGAGAGTAACAATACATTAGATCTCAGCCCTCAAGAGAGAGGTCGGAGTTTAGAGAGTGAACTGATGTTGTCTGAAGAAATAAGGCACAAGAGTACCCAGCGACCGGTCAGTATGTTTGAGACTAGGGAGGGACCAAAGAGTAACTGGCAAATTACTAAACATCAGGTACTAATTATTAATTATACTAATGTTTTTAGAGTGCAATGACAATAACTTTTTATTTCCAAATTAGTGATTAAGAAAAATGTTTAAAATAATGTAATATTCACGATTTCAAGACAGGGAATAAAAATAATATCTGGTACATAAAAACTGGTGCTATATAAAACTCGTCTTCATTAAATAAGTCATTATTTAATTGACTTATATATCTTTCTACATTGAGTTGTCGTAATATTCGAGTTTTAAATTTAAGAAATATTAAAACAACGTCAGTGCTTGCTACTTTCGTATAACTTTCGATTTTACGGTTTCCAGTAAACTCACTTGTAGGAGTAAATAATAATAATTATAATAGCACCTTAGTGAGATCAACATCTTATTTTAAATTTAAAATATAAGTTATTTTCAAATTAGTGCTGAAATTGAGGCTGGATATTGTGGATAGTTAACTAAAGTAGTAAAGAAGAAATAAAAAAAATCAGACTCATAATAAGCAAATAGTAGCACTTTTAATTTTCCGTAAAAGGATTAATTTACTAAGTTTAATTTATGTTGTTCTTTTTTATTATTTTTTATGGTACCTATTCCAAGTCGCTAGCTTAAATATCGTTAACTTATTCGAGAAAACTTTATATATAAATTACATTTGTTTGTCTGCGATAACTCCTAAACTACTTGCCCGATTTCAATCAAATTTGTGCACCATGTTCAGTTTGATCCAACTTGAAAGATATAATAGCTTACGTATCTCGATTCAAATATACAAGGTATAAAATTCAAACTTGTCCTTGTGTTTGGACCTTGCTTATTTTCGGTAGTTCTGTTTGCCTATCGGCGAAGGCTTCCCTTTCCATTTTGGCCTTTTTTGAGCTTCCCTATTTCATACTAATCAGACCACTTCTCTGATCCCCATCTTTTCCGCGTTCTACCTCTTTTCCTTTACCTTCCCTTAGAAACCAACTCATGTGACTACTTAAATTGCATGAAAAAAACTACTGTTAAGTAAGTATCTTCATGCCCGTATCCGCAAAGTTGTATATATTCGCAAAGTTACAACCAGGTACTCACGATTAGCTAAAATCACTACTTATGATATGTTTGCCACCAATCACATTATTTTTATTAAGAACACGAGACCCTAACATTAATCCCTGACGTTTTTGTGTGTATTTTTTGTCTGTGGCATCGTAACTCTAAAGAAATGGAACAATGTGGATGCGGTTTGTTTTAAAAACATATGTGATGGAGATGGTTTTTGATTAAATTATGGATAGGTTTTGTCACAGATTATTGAACATTTTAAATTTTATGATTATAGTTTATTGTCATTGCACTGTAAAAGTTATTTTTAGTGTAGCCTAACAAATTAGAATTAATGACTCATGATGGTTGTAGATGTGTAAATCGGTAGATAGAAATAATTTGTTTTTCAATTAAACGAAATAACATTAATTTTGAAACAATTAAGGAGTTGGTTTGAGTATTTAAATTTTGAACTCGTTACTATTAGGAACTTGGTATTAATACTTACTTAATATTACACCCTGTCGTATTTAAAAAAAATCTTAAATAGAATATATTTATCCACACTCTGAAATGTTGCATAATAAATTTTGCACATTATGCTTTACTATATGTGTACTGTATTTACTAGCCTTCAATAACTTTTAAAAAATGGGTAAGGATTTCCCTTTATTTTATTTGTAATGATTATATTTTCATTGGGTTAGGGTCAGTCATTAGGGTGCTGAAGGACTTGCAAAAATCATAAATGTACAGAAGAATCACACACTGGGTCTGTGAATATAATTAGCATGAGGATGATAAAAGATTATTTTATTAGCACATTTGTAGTACAAATTAAAATATGAATCGAAATTCAAATTTGAATTTCGACTGTTGTCATAAATATATTGGAAATAGGGTTTTTACAATAATTCTACCATATACTTAAAAAATGTGATATTCAAAATACACTTTTCCCATGGCCTACAACAAAGAGATGTTTATATCTTATGGCTATATTTGAGCACCGTAAGCGTTACTGGCTTAGAAATACGCATAAGATACAGAGCGGGCTTTGTATTATTAGTTATTACATGAAATATTGAAATTATATTTTTACAATTATTAATTAATTTACAAATTTAATTAATGAAATTAGTCAAATGGCCAATTGTGGTCCCGACTGCTTCTAAGTTGATGCTAAAAATCTTTATTTGTATTAAAATAGAGTGATAAGGCAAATATATGAAATATGGGGTTTGCTTGATAGATTTGTTCACCATATATGTCCCCTAACCCCTGGTTTCGTTTGGCTGTCTCGCTTATTTTTTTTGAAATTGAAGCAAAAACTTCATTTTACATCATTTAGTCCTGTGTTGGTTTTACCGTACTTTTTCGGTGTTCATAGTTGACGTCTATATCAGTAGGATATATGCTTGTTTGTATGCCTCCCTATCTGGTTAGCCAAAAAAAATTTGCTCAAACAATCGAATGTTTGTTGTAAATAGTCCATTCGAATGCGGTTGGTGGCTTCAGTGAGATATTAACATTACAATGTCCCCCAGTTAACCAGCATCCCGGGTCTAGAACGATCTCTGACGCAGAGCGTGTTGGAAGGAGGCGTCGTGGGGGAGGGTCCGGGGCCGTCGGCCGTGTCCGGGGGTGAAGGTGTGGGGGAGGGGGAGGGGGTGGGGGAGGGGGAAGGGGAGGAGGTCCAGCGGCGGGCCGAGGCGGTGACGCGGTGTATCCAGGAGGTGTGGGCGGCCGCGCGCCTCCACCGCCACCGGCTGCCGGAGTGTGCCACCGCCATACAGGGGACTGTGGCCGCGCTGCTGGACTTGTTCCCGGAGGTGATACGACAATGCTTTTCATTATTGTATTTTGATGTTATGATGTCTCCAAGATTACGAACACGTATGATAAACATTATCCATCGCCAGGAAGGGTAGACCAATGTAATATATTAAAAAAGTAATTGCTATTGTCACAGCGCATACACCAACGTTTTGACGAGTAATTGCGTTCACTTAATTTTTGTGCTTCTTATTAAATAGACTACGATCTATATGAGTGAAATTGGAAATAAATACTCCGCTCTGAGGACTAAAAGTTTCTAGAATTAATCGTCAGGGCTATAAGTAATTTTCTCTAAGTCATCCTTACAACGGACCAAGCGGTTAAGCGGACGATACTTAATTTAAAAAAAGGGTATGGTTATTCTAAGTCTGTCAATGTTGGTATCAAGGCTGTGTTTTCTCCTGTAATCTATTTTTTTTGCATAACATTGACATTTTGTTATGTTAATAAGTTACATTTGTCACAATGCAGACTATATTAATGGAGGAGACTCATACTAAGGCTGGCTAAATATTTGTAGGTAACAGTAATCTAAAGTTGAGATATTGTCGTATCTTGCTCTTTTAACTCTTCTTCTTTATAAAAATACCGCCTTGATAATTGTAACCGAAAATTTAATTTGCTCACTTTTTTGGTTAGATCGATTTGAGTAATTTATTCAGTGATATTAATTTATTATCATTTATATATATGAAATGATTGTTTACTTTTCGAACAAATATTCAACCAATAAAGTAATGTCCGAAATATAATTACCATTAACAAATTATCGGATGGTTAGGAACGGCGAAGGAAGACGTTCAAAATGTTTTAATGTTACAACAGAGCAGCAAAGACAGGTCCTTGCAGCAAGTGCTGGACGAACTGCGGGGAGCGAGCGCGAGCGTGGTGCGAGCGTGCGGCAGCCAGGCGCCGCTCGAACTGCTGCGCGCCGCCGCCTACGAGCTGGCCAAGGCCACCAAGCTGCTCGTCACCAGGTACCAGCCCTCCTAGCGCACTCCCTCGCCCTCACCCCAAAGCGATTCCTCTTCGTCTCGTTGACTCTGGGTATTTGCTGTTGACACTTGATAAAACTTCATTTTTTTATATTTGCATAGAACTAGAAGTGGTTACGGATGTTAAGCGAAAAATAGTGTAAAACGTGAAAAGGGGATTCCCAAAATATTAATGGACGAGAGAAGGAGAAGTTCAAATTCGTGAACTATGTACGAACGTGATTTATAGGACCTAAAGTCTCCGCAAATAGGTCGTAATATTGCAAATCAAAAAATATCTCATTAAGCTGTAGCTCAGCAATATTACACGCGATACTGTTCGCCTACGTTTGTCATATTATGTACATATGCAGATTATATTCTTACAAAAATATGAGATCATTTTTTCAACTAAGTATTTTGATTTAAACGAAAGTGAGACGATTCTTGAAAACGATTTTTGTCAGTTTATCTTTCCCGAGTAAACTCTTGTTAGTCGGAACTTTCTGTTACCTTCCTTTGTATAATTGTTATACTTTTTAATAATCTATATCTGTTAGAAAGTCTGTAAGCATCTTTTGTATAACAGTAATGTATAAAACTGTAGACAAATTAGTATTAAAAATGTTGTGAACTCTAAAAATCCTAGAACCACGCACAATAGTTTTGGCAAAATACAGAATACTATAAATAAATAAAAGAATATTTTTCTTTTTTATTCGAGTTCATTATTCCAAGACTATTTTTTTACTTATAGGTCTATATTTCTTATTGTAAATTAAAGCCTGTTAATCACATTCGTTGTGTTTTTTTATTATTGGTGAGTGACGATTTCGTTTAATACTTCTTAAAGTACTAGATTCATATATTTTAAATAAGTAGTCTAAACATATTATGTTGTATCAAAATATTCTCTTGCCTTCTTTCACAATACTGACAAAAAATTAAAATTAATATTTTTTTTATTTTACGCCTACACTGACACAAAGAAACAATAATTGAAAATTCCCTGGGGATGAAAACGTAATATTTAACTGTGTCAAAAAAAGTATGTCCAGAAAGACAATATTTCAATTTTAAGTATACTTGATATATTGAAGCTCTGAAAGTGAAAAATCACAACAATGCTCAAACTATTGTGTTACTTCGTTTCAGGAAAGTATTTGAGGCTAAGAGGGATTTTAAGTCGGTGTAAAAATATTTATAAGATAATTACAGCCGTCGTTTAAGTATTACGAAATGTTTTTAATTTAATAAGCAATGTAACCTTGTATCTGCTGTTTAATATTTTTATTTTTAACTTAGAGATTAACTTTAAGTAAATGGATATGGAGCTTTAAACACTGTTGCTGGCTTAGTGCATTAGCTGTTGCTTTAATAAGATCAATTTTCAGATTTTTTTAAGAAGGATATATTGAAGAAATATTCCTTATTAACTAAAATTAAAATTAGAAAAGAAGGTTTCAATATTTGTGATTTTAAGTCAAGTTAATGAGAAATATACCGTAATCACTCGGATATACACGAAAAATAGCACCCAGCTTAGTTTGGTGGTTACAATAATAAAATATCCATATTTTTAAATATTTAGACGTATCGCAACATAATTTCATTAGCGTTTTTAAAATTATTTACTTTAAAAAATAGAGACAAGTGGCGTTAGCGTCTGTATGTATATTTAGCATAGATAATAAAATATTTCATAGCAATGTTATACATAGCACCGCCACTCGTTTAATTTTTCTAATTTACATCAGGTTGTACAACAAAAATAAATACATATAAGTAGATAACTATTATCTTTCTTGTCTTCCACGATAATGACTTCTCTACTGGTGATGATGTAATTGTCCTAGGGTTAACATTACTTCCCATAATGTTTTTCTCTCTTTCTTTGGAAATATAACCCATTGCTGTCCTGCCATATATTTTCGTATACCGGAGATTTTGTTTCATTTGGTATTTCGTTTAACAAGATACTATTAACTTTTTCGCAGATTCACAGTTGAATATGCGGGTTTGGATCAAAAACATTAAATATCTTATATATCTTTTAAATAGTCGCCTCTGTGGTCTAGCGGTCTGGCGTCGGACTTGACTTCTTGAGTTCCCGGGTTCGATTCCCTGGTCGGGCAACAAAAAAATGTATATTTTCAATTTTCTAATAAAAGTAATGTTGCCCGGAATTGGATATGTGCCCAGTTGGCGATAGGCTTGACATCCTATCACATTGTGGGACTTATTGTCTTCGGCTAATCTTGGGTGCACTGGTTGTGTCTCTGCCTTCCCCTTCCAGGATATGGGCGTGAAGATACCTCTTATAAACAGTGAATACCTATATATATTTCACATACGTTTTTATCTGATATATTAGGTGTGCTTTTTGATGCACAATTCCTGCTTGCTTCAAAAACATTCAAGTATGAACAACACAATTCATCTCCATTGTCCTAAAATTTCACTTACTGATCTAAATGAGTTGTTTTATAAAGCTTCGCGTACATACGATGATATGCCTCGAGCACAGCTTTTGTCTCGCTTGCTCCACAAGTGATACAATATGATATATAAATCACCGCTTTATCTGGGAATTCGACGCCTTCACTCCATTGTTATGGTATTAACTAGGAACAGAAATAAATCACAAAAGTAAAGAACTTTTTAGTATTTAGTTTAGTATGCAAAAAATAAGCAACAGCAAATGCATCAAACTTTCCTTATTTCAAACATATTGTTTTTAGCGTCACCGAGTTATTTCAATATCACGGGTGACAAATATTCCTGAATATCCAGTATCGGTCTGTGTGTTAAAAGACGCACGGATTGACCATGGGGACTAATGAGAAATATATTTCATTATTGATAATTACATTATTTTCTGATATTTCAAAAATACTACCCCATAAACGTCGCTTTACAACTTCATTTTCAGATATATTTATGAGTAGTAATAGCATATGTTATATTTTTAAATCAACAAATATTAACTGTTAGCTTAATAATATACTTGTAGTTATCGCTAATCACAAATTGATATAGTTGTGTATACGTATTATATTGTTGTCTCTATATTTTGTATGTGTTAAAGGAGGTGGAATATTAGTATTTAGTTAAATGTTGTATTAGCTTAAATGTATTACTCTTTACTTTGAGTTATAAATTTTATGAGATTTCTTAGTTTGTAATTTGTATGAAATCCGTTAAAGTATTTTGTCATTGCTCCGCCTTAAAGCGTGATATACATTTCGTATCGTGCTTTTGAATAGTTTCCTGAAGTCAAACTACATGAGATTATATAAAAATGTATTTACAAGGAAGACAGAAATCAATAGAAAAATCAATATAATTGGATGTGCTCACTTGAACACAGCAGTAAATATTCCTCAAATATAAATGAATTACGTTAAATTATCGCATAAGTTATCTAATTATATGTGCATTTACACTGGCCTTGATTATTTGCAACTATTATAATTACTATTTTATTGATTTCAATTTTATTATAATTTATATATTATAAATTTGAAAGAGGACAAGAAATATTTAATGAATTTGTTCAAAAACACCTTCAGTGTATATAGATAGACGACTTGTGTTATTTTCTAACAGGAAAGATGTAAGATTGTTTGTCTTTCAAATAAAAAAATGGGATTTGGTACAACAATTACTTGATCAGTGGATGTCGATGACTTTAGGAAATTAAAAAAATAAAACCCAGTGTCTAAAATATAAGGTAAAACAATTTGTAACCCGCACGGACAAACTTGGACCAATAGTTTCAAATTTCATAATCGGTCAGTGAAATTAACAATTAAATTGATACAGTTGAGATCAACATTATATTATTTGGTTTATTTTGTATATACTTTAGGTAGAGATCGTCTAACTTGAAATGATGCGCCCACTATCGCATTTGCATACGAGTATATTTAGAAAATACACGCAGTACACGTAAAAACACTTCTGTAATTGGACTTACGTTGCTTTACATTACAAATTTCATAGGATTTGTTGTTATACCAGTTTGCGACCGCGCGACACAGACCTGCCCCCTGATTCCGTATCTTTTTGGTGATGATCTCTGGGTGGAGTGTACATCAAATAGCTGTCAAATGACGTGTTTCGTATATGCTGTTTCCAGTGACCGAAAGAAATACAATAGAGATAGCAAATATAAAACACGTCATTTGACAGCTATTTGATGTACACTCCACCCAGTAATCATCACTAAAAAGATACTGAATAACCCCGCAGATGTCTTGTTCCATACAACATGACAGCATTACTATACACAAATTGCATTGCGGGTGTCATGCGACCACTTGACAGATCTGTACGCATGAAAACAATTGATATGCATAGATACATACATATCTTCACGCCAAGTCCCTTAAGGGGTAGGCAGAGAGTATCGAGTGCCAGACCTCACGATCCTGACAAATCTGTCTAGCTTCCTTCACATTCATTACCCTTTTCATACAAACACGCTGGTTTCGAAGACTCTTGACGCCACCCTCGGATAATATCCGATTGATCTGATCTTGGAATGTCAGCCTTGGTCTCCCCGGGTACCTATATCCATCCACATTCGCATTTTTTATCTGCTTTGTCAATCGGTCATCTGTCATTCTTTCCACATGACCGAACCAGCGGAGTATGCCGTTTCGCATTTTAACACCAACATTTTCTTTCAATCCCACTCTTTCTCGGATCTCACTGTTACGCATACGCATAAATAAGCTGTTTTTATTAATATTCGCACTACATCTATGTAAAACAAAGTAGTAGGGCGCGTCATTTTAGCTAAGACAATGTATACAAAGATCTCTGTGCAGAGGTCCGATTATATTCTTTTTTTTATAATCGCATGGGTTGTTGTCGGTCAGCAGTCTGCTAATCGTTTCTTTTACTAATGAGTTGATTAGCTAGTGAATTCCGTGTTGGGGATCTCTGTTATTGTATTATA
>NJDC01000521.1:177599-201800 GCA_002245475.1 Calephelis virginiensis | reverse complement strand
CTATGTAAAACAAAGTAGTAGGGCGCGTCATTTTAGCTAAGACAATGTATACAAAGATCTCTGTGCAGAGGTCCGATTATATTTTTTTTTTTATAATCGCATGGGTTGTTGTCGGCCAGCAGTCTGCTAATCGTTTCTTTTACTAATGAGTTGATTAGCTAGTGAATTCCGTGTTGGGGATCTCTGTTATTGTATTATATTCATTTGAATGTCATCACCTGAAAAATAAAATTAAAATTAATTTAAAAAAATAAGTGCTAAAAATCGATTGGACACGGACATTGGATTGGACACGGACATTGGATTGGACATACAGACAGAGATGTCGCAAATATTATTTTTAGTCTAGATATGGGCATCAAGCAAACGTGATAGTTATGCGAGTTATATGATGAAGTGAGAGTGATAGGGGATTTCTTAAGTATATTCTGTTAACTGACAACAGACTCAAATTATTAGTGTAATATACATATACTTAAATAATAAAAACAAGAGTCTGCTAACGTATTAATGTATTTATCATAGATTAACAACTGAAATGAACTATATTTAGACTTGATGATCCATGGCTCCACTAGCTCATTGGCTCATGAGGACAGTTGGTCGACACCCTTTAGTATTAAACGTTGAAATTGATAAAAACGTGCCTGAAAATGTTAGTTACTCCAAAATTTTTAGACTAGACTAGTTAAAGAAAACAATATTATATCAGTTGTGTAGATTTTATACGACGTTCCATATTTCCATGTTGATAGTGATACGTGTTAGTGATAGCCGTTCGTACAGTTTGTAAACATTATGTCTAAGTTTATATGTTCATATATCTTCATCAGGCTATACATATAATTCATATGTGTAGTTGATGGCACTACATTTACAAAAATTATAACGCTCATGTCAAGCGAACTTATGCTTAACCAAATTAAAAAACTTTCTAACGTTTAATTCAATACCAATTTTATTCCTTGCAACTAATGTTGAAATAGAACAAAATAACTTCAAATGTCTGTAAATATTTAGACGCTACTTAATACTGCTCTAATCTTTATACAGTCAATTTCAATAATCTATGTATATAGTTGCTTCGTTGCTGATCGGGAATAACAACGTTGCTCATAGATAGGTTATTAAAAATGGCCGTTGGAGGTCTTAATGCAACTTCATATAAAATTATATAGGCCTTGTAATATATTGTTGCCTATATTTTGTACTAATTATATTTATTTTGGGTTAAAACTTATTAAATTGTTGTATTCTGTTATAGAAAAAGCAGAATAAAAGGCCCATAGTATAGTACTATGTCCATAAACTTTACGAATGGTTACTATTGCATACACAGTAGTACCTAATATAGTAATAAAGTTACGTAGTCGGCGATGTTCTATAAATGAGATTCAGCGTATTTTTATTTTTTAGCACTTGCCCTGTGAACTAAAATGTGAATTTCATCTGTAATGATGAACTCATTTGGTGGGTACTCAGAATTGTGTATCTATAGGACATAACTACCCGCGTTAACGGGTTAGAAAGGAATTAAAAATTTCGCCACGGGACTTGAATCCTCAGTAGCTCAATTGGTTAGAGCATTCGTCGGCTTGAGACGAAAGGTTACAGGTTCAAATCCTGTCTGGGGCGAAATTTTTTCTTTCTTTAAAATTTATAGAGATTCAGCGTGTTGAAACAAGAATGTTAAAATGTAGCGTGACGTTGTAAGGCTTATTTTATTTCACTCACTCAATGTTTACGTCAAACCGTCTTAAGCGTTGATACGTTGCATTATTGAATTAATATTTCTTGAAGAAGTCACAATAAGGAATCTGAAAATTTCTGGGCTATAAATAGTTTTAAGAAGTTTTGTACAATGCTTAGAAGAAGTATACTGTTAAAGCGCTATCACTGTTTGGTCTAAAAATTATGTTCTACTTTTTAATTATTTTAGAATTGCAAAGATTTGAATCCCGTGCTTAGACGATTCTGTTAAATTTGGTTGTGATGATATGCTTCTAAATATTTGGAAAAGACGATCGATTTGTTTTCTCCAAGTTGTCCTCATGTTTCCTAAAAAAGGTTAGTGATTTTTTTATTGCCTTCAATGTCATTGTTTTATACCTGCGTTTAGCTGAATCTCATTTGCGGGCAAGCGACGATCTGTACCGAATGCTTTAAAAACGAAATGTGTAGAGGTGATTCCAAATTGACGGAACATGCGTACTGCGTATACAATATTCAAAATGTATTTTTAAACCGTAGGTCTTATATTATATTATTTATATTTTTGTTACAACTAAGTAACCTGATTTTCAGCCGTTTTGACGTAAAATTGGATAATATATACATTATATAAACATGCAGACAATCGCAATTACAATATTAGTGGGGATTATCAAATGAATATACCCATGTTTTATATTTATAACTAGCTGCCCGCCCTCGCTTCGGTTATTCAAGAATGAAATTCAACGATATTTAATTTTGCGCCCGGAGATTTTAACTTTTTGATAACTCATTAGTTGTTAATTTTTTTCTGATAATGCAAAGGGCAATTTTGATCTTAATTACACGCATAACGTAACTAACAAATTTATTTGATTAAGGGTTAATACTGTATTGTCAAAAATATGTTCTAAAGAAACCCTTCATTTCACTGTTTTAAGTAAACGAAAAAAAAACGGTTATTGTGGGTTATTCTTTAAAGATAGACATATACCACCGCTTACTTTTTTTGAGATCTATCGAAGAGGAAAAATCCCACCATACATTGTTTTGTTAAAACTCCATAGGTTTTGGCAGCGTTTTCGAGGAAAGCTCCCGATCGGCTTATTTTTTGCCGACATATTGAACTAATATCGTTGGTTTGTACAAAACATAAACTTACTATACACTAAAACTTTCCTCAAGAATTGTCTATCTATTGTTGAAAACCGAATGAAAATCCGTTCAGTACTTTTCGAGTAAATCGCGAACAGACAGATACACAGACGCAGACGCGGCGGGGGCTTTGTTTTATAATATGTATTGATGCTAATACCTTTAACAGCTAACCCACACATCTTTCTTTCCATTTCGCTATGGTTTTTCACAATTTCGCTTTGGCCTGACTGGTCATGAGCTCAGTTGAATAATAAATAATTTAGTGTCCAATGGTAAGAACCAGTCTTCCAAATATCTTGATGATGATGACGACGAACTTGAGGATGATTCCCCAGTACGTGTTGTCTAAACAGCGCAGTTCCATGTTCCGCCAATCTCGTGTCGCTGCCTTAATGTTAAAAGTAAATAGTAATTTATATATTGATTATGTGATCACTGTACGTGCCAATGTTTGTGTAAAAGTCGATAGATTAAAAAAAAACATTACGATTCCTGTTTCAAATTAAAACAAAACAAATGAATTGATTAAAAATTGCTAACAGTTTATTTGATAAGAAAAATCACAAATTTCAACATTTTTAACATGGTGTTGCTATTTCCTATAAAAAATATAAGTAATGTAATAACAATTTAACTTACATACTTAATCCTTTCTATATTAACGTTAATATCTTTTTCGATATTTTTTACGAAACAGGATTCCATATTGATTTTTTTGCATTTCGATATTATCGAAATTTATTATGACGTTCAGAGTATTAAAATATTGATTTTGAGTCTGTTTTTAATTTGACTTATAAAACCCAGAAATTCTATCAGATTATTAAGAGCATAATATGTTCTATCGCCTCTGTGGTCTAGAGGTCCGGCGCAGGGTGGCTGAAATTAAAAACGAATAGATGTAAAGCGTGATCGCACGTGAAATAGCTGTAGTTTCTTTATGTGTTGCCACGCTAGGAAATTTCTGACTATCTGGTCGAGTTTCTCAGCGACTCGCTAGGATTGATACCACCGCCTTACCTATGCCTGTCGCCATAACGTCAGTGGATGCCGTTGACGTATTCCGGTTCGGAAGATAAGGTAGCCGGTAAATTTACTTTTGCTTGAGGCCCAACATCCCTGTCTCCAGTTGACAACGCATCATTACCACCTTTGTTGTCTCTGGGCGGTGTGAATTTCTTACCATCAGGAAATCCGTCTGCTTATTGCCATTGTTGACCTTCTCATATCATACAAATAAAAAACAAAGCAACATTGTACCTATATTTATATAAGACTAGCCCAACCGGCGAACTTCGTATCGCTTAACACCATCGACCATACATCCCAATAGACGCCGCATATAAGGCAACACGGTTCAGTCAACACATAAGTGTAATTGTTCTAATGTAGCTTATTACTTAAAAAGATATGAACAGTATCGACCAGGTTTGTGACCTGTAAACATTGTAGCGTTATTTTATAAAAATAAAAAATAGATATAAAATGACGGTTTGTTCAATTAAATGGTAGGTACGGTAAAACAGCCGCACTTCAAATGACCGAAAAGATGGTACATCTTTCCGTAGGTTAATTAAAAATAATAACATTCATAATTACATTTTCAATTATTTGATGTTTATCGGAGTTCATCATATACTGGTCAGTCATTGTTAGATGCGTGTTTGTATCCCTTTCTTACACATGTGATTTTTAAGCTATCACTTTCGTTTGCATACAGCTAGTGATGGACTAATATGCAAATCTATTTTATCGATATTTTTATTTATTTATCCCGAATAGGATACCGGTCTTATACCGGTATTGTATATAGGTTTTATATATTTTATCGATAAATTTAAGCACTGACAGAAACAATAAAAAACTTCTTACTCTGTGTACTTTTGAGTTGGCCTCTGGATAGTTACTCTTTTTCATGTGAGTAGTCAGCGAACAAGCACACGTCTCTCTAAATGGCAACAGATAATCATGGCCTATAGACACCGTTAATGTTACAGGTGCGTTGTCCTATGGTCGGAATGTAAGGCCTTTTGTGCAAATCTACTGGCTTCCCTTCCCTCCAAATCGGAATGTGACACTGTCATTATAGCGGCAGGAATGGGTAAGGCGGTGGATAACTAACCAGGGAAGTTGCTGCACATCACTGTATCACCAGTGATCTTACTGACAATTACCTGTTTTTCCTCTGCTCGCCTCTTACGAGGTGCCTGGCAGAGGGGCAGGTGATCTATTTTAGTCAGTGGACCCGGACCAACACGATGAAAAACAGAACTTCTGCGGTAGTTGAGCCGATTTTATTGAACTCTTTCAAGTGCATTAGGTGGTTATCTGGGTGATATAAATTCAAGACTGGTTCCGATAGGCTATGTTGGGGTCAGTATGTCAAAAAACTTTCAAAAGGCTGGGACAATTTTAAAACTAAGTTGTTTACAGTATTTCAACAATATTCTGTAGTTTAGGTGGGTATTACTCGAATGAATAAAAATAATTCAATTTCTTCACGACAATAACCACATACTGCACAACAGACGGCTTCTAAATTAGAAGAGCATTAATTGGAATTTAAAAAACACGCACCTGAACCTAACTTCAACAGATTATTATTTTTTTCAAAAAATTCAATATCGATGGGGCAGTCCAAACCACGTCCAAAGATTTTATTGATTCCCTTTCGAATCCGTCTCGTTTTTTAGTAGATGGATCAATCAATTACCAATGAGATGACAAATGTGCATAGGAAGCCATGGTTCATACTTTGATTAAGTAAATATATTAAATTAAAAAATTCGACTTATGTTCCTCCCTACAAAACGCCAATTACAGGTGTAAGGACCTAATATATTCAAGTACGGATATTACTCTCAACCGCAAAAATGTGCTTGTGCGATGTGACATGCAATAACAAAATGCAATATAATCCGTTACAATATCGTACTTCATAAAATAAAAGGCATATCGATAAAATATATTGTTCGTATTAAATATGTCTCATCCCTAATCTTACATATCTGTTTATAAATATGACGTGTTGTCATTGCAAGGGCCAATAAGAAAGCAGTTTCTTACTTCCCCGCACCTCAGCTATTTGCCAGAATTGTTTTCAAAGCAAAATTATAAAGAATAGGCGTCTATTGGGATATATGGTCGATGCTTAACACTAACAGTTAACATGGATATAACCATTGTTTTTTCCATTTTTCCTGCAATGTTCCCGGTTTTTTCCTTAGTATATGAACCTTCTCCTGAGAATAATTAACACAAAATAAAAGAATTAGAAAAAGTGGTACATCTGTTCAGGCGTGATGCGATGACCAAAATTGGGATCATTTTTACACATATATCGCCTCTGTGATCAAGCGGTTCAGTTGTTGGACTTGACTGCATGAGGTCCCGGGTTCGAATCCCAGGTCGGGCAACAAAAAGGAAATTGGGTTTTTTCAATTTTCTAATGAAAAAAATGTTGCTCGGGATTGTAAATGTGCCCGGTTAGCGATAGGCTTGCCACCTATCACATTGTGGGACTTAGTGTCTTTAGCTAGTTGTGGGTGCCCTGGTTGTGCCTCTGTCTACCTCTTCGGGTATATGGGCGTGAAAATATATGTGTCCATGTATTTTATCCTAGCAAATACTTTATTTAACAAGTGAACAATTTTCACTGTATTGTAAGACCCAAAGATACCTTTTTTCACGTTATGTTGGTTTCACAAGCATTAAGTTAATCTGCAATATAATATAACTTAACCCATTATTAGCACTGGAAACAACTATTTACACATACATTTACTGTACTAAATACGGGTGGCGGAGGGGTAACTAAAATTTACATGTTTGATTTAATTTGTAAGTTTGCTAAAATGTATGTAAACCCATATGAAATTATTTATTTTGCAATTTCCCGCCAATAAAAAATGTATTCGTAATATGACGTGACAAAACAAGAAAGACAGTGCGTTATGTTTGAATTGGACTCACCAGAATCTAAAAACTCCAATACACACATACACACACACACTATTAACCATTTTATTAGCATCAACAATACATACACTACTTAAAAACTCAACGTACGTTTTCCTTCGCAACCGCAACATGAGGAGAATTCGACTGCGGTCCAGGATGGTCGAGCACAAACCTTCGTGGAGTGCGGTCGAATTCTCCTGTTGATGCTTTAGTGGCCTACGAAAGTTCGTCTATAATCCTGACATGGACATCTAACAAATAACAATTTGTATGAGAAAAGTTATTTCTTACCGGTTTTGGAAAGTTTGGAATTTTGGAAAAAATGATTTCCCATGAAAACTTCCACCCTTGTTTATTAGTTATGTGTGACTTATCTCGAATATTTCTTATAACAAAAGTCCTAATAAAAGCCTTCAGTTGATATGGCGTGGATCGCAAGCGGTTAACAAGGTGTAGAATATAAATATGTAATAAAATACTAAGCCGGGAATCGAACAGACAAAAACTCCAAAAACGTGTTTTGCTGCCTATTTTTCGCCCAGATATATAATTTTAACAAATGTCGTTATGGTTTAGAATTCACCCTTCTGAAGCTTATTGTACGTGTGTACATAGATTGGATAATTTGATGTTCTTTTGATTTGTTCCTCAAAGTTCTGTAATTCTTTATTCAGCACTAAGAACAATTTTAAACATGAGCAGACATTTGTTCATACAATCTAAACAAAAGTGACTTATTACAAAACGTTTTTAGCAATGACCAAAGTGGTTCATTAACATTACAAACAGAAGCAAATTACTTATTACGACCACACTTATCATCCAAGGGCACGACATAATTTTTTCACTGCGGTTTTCTCATATCTTGGCTTTAAGGTCGTGTACAAATAAGCAATCTGTTTGATAGTCGGTAATGATTTAGATTTCAATTAAAGAAACCACATTTAATGTACTGTATTTGCTGGTAAGACCTTCGAGAACGGTTCATTAACATTGACTTTTTATGTGTAGGTACGCTTTTTTAATAAGTATGGAAGGCGAAATACGATCAAATAAATTGGATCGATAGGAAAAAAAACAACTATTGACGTTTCCGTCTCTGGAAAGATTTAATTGCATTAGTTTCCATTATTGAAAATATGTTTGTTGTGTTGAAAGAAAAAGAGGGTAATCCTGAATGAACTCTTGGAATTCAAGTTTAAGAGCTCAGTTTTTTCTAGAAACGAGAACTTATTTTTCCAAAAATGAGATGGGAAGAAATGGGAGTCAATTAAGGAAAACTTACGATAAAATCAATAATTATCATCCATTCTATATCAATATTATTAACTGTAATCTAGAATTAACGCATTTTTTCTTGATTATAACAAACTTACATAGTACGAATTATTAAGAGACAGCCCGTGGAGTAATTGGAATCAAAATTCCGAGACATGCCAATATTAAACAAAAATTTAAAAAAATCGGTTAAGTGCGAGATGGACTCGATCTTGAAGGGTTCCATAGCAGCAATCTTAAGATAAAAGTTCTTTCATTTAATTATATTTACTACTACTGTAGTCTTTGATATTTCTTTTGCAATTGCGCGGTTTCATAATATCAGGCACATTATTTTCAATAAGGCTTTTTCTACACTATTTCGCGACTCGAAACTACACAGCGCCATCTCTTGAAAGTAAAGCACAACTGTTTTATGCATTGCTGTTGCATTATCTTTTAAAAAAACTGCTTACTCGATCTGGTTCAAACCAATTTTCTGTGGAAGTTTACATGGACATCATAATATATATGTTTGACTTGAGCCGTTCTCTTATTTCATTAGAAACTACAGAGGGGGGTCACATTTTACCACTTTAGATGTGATGTGTAAACTGTGTTTAGAAAAAAATGATAGTAGAAACCCCAATATCATTTTGGAAGTCCTATATATTTATTTATTCGTGTTTAGGTTTACATATTTATTTCAATAATTTTGTGAATTATTAGTAAGTACACTTAAACAGTATAATTAATTATCCGTTCACAAAGATCTAGTTTTTAATATTAGCAGAGATTAGTAAAATACTCTTTGATATTAGTGAGGACAATTTGGCATATTTAACAGGTTATATATTTTAATATAATGGCGGTGGCTTGTTCCCCGTGTTGGTCCGGGCTCCTTTGCAGAACCATATGCCTTCCTGTGCCAGGCAGCTCGTAAAAGGCGAGCATAGGCTTACCGCCACTAACACCGTGGCATCTGACTAGGTGGTAGAGTTTCGCAGCGATTCACCCGGATTGGTACGACCGCCTTACCTATTCATGCCACCATAACGTTGCGACGTGTTCCGGTTCGGAGGTAGCCGGTAAATTTACTTTTGCTCGAGGCCTAACATCCCGGCCTCAGGTTGGCAACGCACCATTAACATCTTTGGTGTATATGCGGCTTGAATTTCTTACCATCAGGAAATCCGTCTACTTGTTTGCCTTCCAATATCATAAAAAAAAACGGTGGACATTGAATACTTCAATTTTAAAATACAATTAATTCCATTTGTCGTTTTCTTTTAATGACCAATTTAAACTGCGTTTTACTTAAAAGTTAAGGAACTTACCCTTTTTGCGTAGGGGCGTTTATGTTAGTAACATTTAAAAAGTTAGAAGCCCTCTTTTTAATACTAGTTGGTATATCATTTGTACAAAAATTGGATACCTATCCCTTTTGTTGCATTTTTGCTTAAATTATTCTAAACATGCTCCTATAACATATACTTAGTACATTATTCATGAATACAATGATCATAAATAGCATTTTCTACACATACTTAGCTTCGTTATATAGAATATTATTTAAGCATGACTCATCAATGGAACTCTAGTCTTGAGGTACATAAGGTCGTGAGAATTTCCTCATCATTTTGGCCATAACATACATACTTAAATCTTACATGATGGATCTACCTACGCTTGTTATGTTGGCCCAAGGTTATGGGGACTTCCATTCATTTGCGTTCCGGTTCTTTTTTATACTTTTTTATGTACAAGATTTTTAAACACCGAGTTAAGTAGTGTCTACACGGTGCTGCCTGATACGGTATCGCCATAACGTCATTGTTTTGTTCCGCGACATATAGGAAGAAAGCTGGTAAACTTGCGCAAGAAGTTTACCTAACTGTTTAATATTGGCAAGGCTCTATTAACATATTTGGTGTCTATTGATGACGTGTATTTCTTCAATCACTAAATGCATGAGTGTGAAACTAGTAGGGTATTGCAACGGCTGCGCAGACAATGAGTCTACCACCTAGTAGTCGCGAACTACTGTCCAGCTAGTGAGACTACCATCTAGTCGAGTCTTACAATGACTACTTAGACAATCATACTACCACTAGTAGTCGCGCAACTACTGTCCATTCAGTGAGATTCGACCACCTAGTAGTCTCTCAATTACTGCGCATTAACTTGACCACCTAGTAGTCTTGCAAATACTGCGCAGTCAGTGAGATTACCACCTAGTAGTCTTGCAATTACTTGCCCTGGTAGGTTACAATCGTCTTAACATTCTTGTCCCAAAATATCAACGCAATGATATTTTTATTAGAAAATTGAAAATATACATGTTTTAATATTTTTTATTGCCCGAACCGGGGATTGAACCTGGAACTGGAACCGCCAAAGCAAAGAGGCGATCAAAAATAATATATCAGTGCTATTGTCTTGTTGCGATTTGGTAGGCTGGGTGTTGCGGATGTCCGTGGGCGGAGGTGATCACTTTCCATCAGGTGACCTACTTACTCGTTTGCCTCCTCTTCAATAAAAAAATTACGGGCCGCAAAACGATCTCAGTCTCTGGTTGGCAACGCAGGGTACTTGTTGTCATCCATGGTGGCGGTTCGCGGTGACACTCGACAATTGTCACCTAAATAGAACAATAAGTAACGAAAGATTTAGGATACAGACAGCATACACATACACCGTTAAAACGTTTATTTACAATAAATATGGCGTCCGCCGACTATTAAACCATTTCGAATTCAGGCGTGCACAAACAATTCAGATTTACTACACTGAGATTTCAACTCAAAATGCAAATAAACAAATAAATCATTTTTGTAGGTAGTGTGGAATATTAAAAAGGAGACTGGTTCCATGATGTTTAGAAATAGGTATAGGTACCTACTTTATTTACCTACATAATATTCACAGAGTAGATCGCTAATTGACCATGTAGTAACTAATATGAAAACTGTTTAAAAATATTTGAATTGAATAACCTATCTTAATTAACATTGGCTGACCCTGTTACTTCCAATAGTAGCGTTACTCTTGAAGCTTTTCATTTCATGCAATATGCTTCATGCAATATTGGAAATTGAAATCGATTAGGTATGTCGTTTTAGGTAGGTACTCTTAAACACAATACCTACTGGGCACAGTATACAGCACAGCTGAGAATACTGGATGTCTTGTACTTACAAAAAAAAAGAAAATCGTCAATCTCAACTGAATGAAAAAGTAGTAGATGACAACCTTGCTTCAGATAAGATGATAATAATGATTTTCATCTTACTGTGACAACTAATCAGAACAATTTCGTTCCTTACTAGGTACCACTAAAGTTAGATACATTATATGCAAGAAGACGCAATAAAAATTAGGAATTCTGTTTATTAGAATTTCTATTCAAATCCTGAAAATACCGGAATACCGAAATTTTTCTAGAGTGAATACCGAAAATACCGGTATTGCGTCAATGGTTCGGTATTGCGACCCCTACTACTGGCGAATTATCAACATTCAGTTAATGGTAACCAATTAAATATTTTATCAGATTAGTTGAATTTATTTGCAACTAAATGGTGATAATCCGCTAGTACTGTGTTCAAAGGTACCTAAAATGACGTATACGATTCCAACATCCAATTCGCATGATATCGAGATCCAATAGTATCTAACACTACAGGGCAACTTCCGTCTCTACACTGCAACAAATGTTTAATCGTCGATAATATGTATTATTACTAAGTATATATAAATGTAATATTTATAAATATGTATAAAGATCTCTTGATAGTTTTATGTTTCTATTTCCGTCTCTTTCGATTATACAGAACTCGGAAGTCGGACGGAATCTTTACAGAGAATATGCAGAGCTCCTTTAACATATATTTAAATCATCCAATTCTAGCATGACCTTTTATTAATAACTCGCAAGGTTTGATACTCTTTCATAAAATAAAATATTGGACAGATTTAGATGCAGAGCGCTTGAATTTTGCAATTTACAGAACAGGCGCATTCCCCAATATCCTTATCGCCTTCGATATTTTTTTTCATTTATTTACAAAAAGTTCTTTTTTATTAGGTATATATTTTTATTTTATATTATGGTGTGTTAAAGGCACCAAGTTCCGGCTCCATTTTTTTTGTTTCCAGAGAATCCCACGAAAACAAATATACCTACTTTTCGACACGAAGTTTATTTACCTACATGACAGACTCTTTTTGTAACAAGTTATTGAAATATGTTTAGTTGGGTTGACTGCATTTTTGTTGAACGTCTAGTACATATCTTAATCATGTCCAGCAGGAAATTTATGAGTACCTAAAATGTATTAGGTCAAGCCTCGCTAAAATTTCGATTCGAATGATATATGCAGTTACAAAGATATTACAATTAGTAAGGCAATTCACTTAATAAGTCGATATTATAAGTATATATTACATGACATAACTACCACGGAATACTTTTAAGTAGGTAGGTAGGTAGGTACGTTTGTGATGACACGATTAGCATAACGTGTTATAACTATAACTTCTTATGTGCGTGTCTTTGTAGTAATAACTTTTTTGTTTTTCTAATTAGGTAGTAAATACCTATCTACAACATAACAAAATAAATAACTAAAAGTATGACTGAAGATTACAACGCGGTCTTTTGCTGATAAGACCAGGTCAAATAACACTAAACCGGCACGGAAAGTGTGGAAATACAAAATTGGTACTTTGTAGTCCTCAACCCTATCACTGCCCTTTCTCTGCAGTACCTAATAGTAGAATTGTTCACGAGCACTTCCAAATGCAGATAGCCTGGTTGCCGCCAAAGTACATGTAACATATGGTGGTGCACTCGTAAGTGATCTCGAATCCGTAGCTTTCGCCTACGACCACGTGGAAGGCCGGCCCGAACTTCTTGTCCATAGACTCCTTGACCATGCGCGCAGCCAATTCATTGTTCTGGGAAAACTTCTCACACGCTGTCACGGAAAGTTCCACTGCTTCCACCCGCATTTCTTCTGACATGTCTGAATGCTGGAAATAAAGTCACATTTTAACATTTGATACTTTTTTCAAAATCCTTTAGTAAGTATTTAAGTTTAAGTACCTATTTAAGTATCTTCCAACCTGCTGAAAGGATTTACAAACATATTTGAAGTTTAGATTTCTATATAGGTATTTCTATATCTCTGTACAAGTCACACATATTGAATCTAACCCCAAAGTAAGCAAATGATATGCTTGTTTTATGGGTGTTAGCCAACGATACTAATACATAGAAATACATAATATACAGATACCAGAATAAATTTAATAAACACCCAGACCCGGAAATGCAGACATCTAAATGTTCATCACACAAATGCCTGCCCCCGTCGGGAATCGAACCCGAGCCTCGCGGTTGTTCGGTGTAGTTAGGCGTGTACGCTAGCCACTCGACCAACGAGGCGGTTTATTTCAAGGTGGGTCATGAAATGCTCGGAGATTGCCCAAGTGGTGCCCATTTACTTATTGGCAGTAGAAAAACATGATGTTTTTATCCTGAATTAAATATCTAACTATTTTTCTTTCTTCTATTGTATTTTTATGGCTATCAAAAATAAGGACTTGTCGTAAGTATGGATTTTACACAATGATCCATGACATATGACGTACGTACCTAACGCTTCTGTTTTATTTTGTGCAGCAGGTAGTACATACAATTTATGATTTTTAATAGTGCGATTGTTCAAATAAAAACTTGAACGCAATGGAAAATGGTAACGACAAAAAAAATAAATGTCTGTCCAAATACAATAGTTATACAGTCTCCGAATCATAACACATCCGTACAGCCCGCCCGTTTGTCGATCTCTCTACGGGTTAGTGAGAGTGGGCCCACCTGCCAAAATAAACAGACATACGACCGCACCGATGTTTACGTACAGAATTTCACTTAAACGCATAAAAAATCATTTGCAGTTGTAATACGGAAGCTGTAGCTATAAAAATACTACAAACAATAACACTGCATATACTTTACCTTATGTCTCTATCTACCTACTGTTTGATCGCGGCTTTGTTCGCATGAGTTTCATATAGGTGAATACCCTTATGTTATATTTTACTCGGTGTTGGTTCCTGGCTAAAAGCTAATATAGAAAAAAGTGAGCCTACTCATTGCTTTCCTTTTTAACAGTTACTGTGAAAACCAATCGTCGGTTTGTTTGTATCGAACACCGTACTCATGAGTCATGACTTGGTGACCTCTCACTCGGATTAGTACCACCGTCTTTTAAGTTATATTTCCTACCTTCATCACGTGTTCAGATTTTAATAGTAAGGTGAAATTAGTTACGCCAAAGGTTTAACATCCCCATTTCAGATTAACAACGCCCTATTAACGTCTTGAGTATCTTTAAGGAACGTGTATTTATAAACGCCAGTAAATCCATCTGCTTGTCTACCTTTCTATTCTACTGATTGTATAGTTGTATACGTTATAGATAGGAATGTTCGAATCCTATATTTTTTATGTAAGTGTGTTAATCACCTCTGTAGTATAACGGACCGGTTGTTTTCATTTTCATTTGTGTTGTATTCATGAGATCTCGGGTTCGATCCCGGGTAGGGCAACAAAAAGAAAATGTATTGAGTCAATGTTCTTTTAAATGAGAGAGAATCTTTACGCTCATATCCCCGAAGAAGTAGGCAGAGGCACAACCAGGGCCACGACTAACCGAAGACACTAAGTCCCACAATGTGATAGGTGGCAAGCCTATCGCCAACCAGGAAAATATCAGATCCCGAGCAACCTTTTATTTATTAGAAAATTGGGAAAACCACATTTTCTTTTTGTTGCCCGAACCGGAAATCGAACCCGGGACCTTATGAAGTCAAGTCCAAAACCTGGACCGATAGACCACAGAGGCGATTACGGATCGAACGATTTCACTAATTCTTTTTTTTAAGGTTCTTATAATAAAAAAAATGTAAGTTTATTTTATTTCAATATTCAAGGTAAGAGAGGACAACGTCTGTCAGATAATTTTGTTTCTACCCTCAAAAACGTAACACGACAACGCAATGCAGTTACCGCAGTGGCGGCAGGTGAGGGCCCGTAGCCCTTGCAAGATACCAAGATGATCAATTAAAAATTCTAGAGAGTGCCATTTTATATATATGACTATTGTCATATTATACATTATATGTACAAAGATATTCCAATGAAAAACCATGAATAATCAAACACCACGTGCCACTAATCACAGATACCTATACCTAATTGCCATATTTATCCTGTCCACAGATATGTTATTGGCAAGCGATAACATAAAAATGGATCAAAATATCAATCTTGGACAACAAGTTTTTAATTAGGATTGATTATTAATATTGGTCGCTAAATAATATGTCGACTACCGACATCCGATACGTCACGGTCTTGGGTAGTAGGCCGACGCGCTACACTGGAGTCCGACTGACGGAGCCTCGGCGATTGGCCTTTCACTTACCGAAATATTATGACCGGATACCCGATATCGAAATTACTTACCTATTTTATATACGCTTCTTAGCTCATTGGGCCTTAAACACATTTCTAAAGGGCTACCAAGGATCAAACTACGCTTTTCATGACATGGATGCAGGCGCATCACAGAGCGCATGAGTTAATACAGTAAAAACCGTAAATGTTAAAGTTTGTGAAAATAATAGGTACCTACTCAGTCTCACATCAGAGCCTGAACCGATCGAGATCATTTGAAGCTCGCTTGACCCTCTAAAAACTTAAGAGGTGAACTACTGTTTACACCAATTCTTTTAAAGTGAAATACATTAGGGCAAACAAGCAGGTGGACTTCCCGATGGCAAAGAATGATTACCGTCGAGATTATAATACACATTAGTGTATTATTCGTTTTACAACATATTCGTACTACGATAGTAAAATTGGTAGATCTTCTAAAAATATCTACTCGAAAATCTGTGTATAACAGGCCTGTGCTGCGTAGCAAAATATCCCAGATAAGTAGGTATAATGGAAACTGTTACTGTCATTTGCTACTCTTGACGGGCAAAGTGCATATATTTACACATATGTTGAGACAATTTTTACCGCAATATCATAAACAGAAACATAAATTAAAGATACGAAATGAAAAGTAGACATTCTGGTAATAAAATAATATATATTTCAGTTCAAAAGTAGAAAGGTTTTTCAGTAAATTCATTTTAATTATGAGGTTTTTGAATAGCCTCTGCCTTAGTAAGGGTTAAGTTAAAAAAGTTATGAGGTATAACTTATAAATTATAAAGCATAACTCAAACACCAACAGTCAGATCGTGATAAAATTAATATGATATCACCTTGGAATCATGACATAACTTTCCGAAAACGAAACCATCAAAATTCTTAGTTATTGATTGAGTAATCACGTAACAAATATACGTACAAAAAACATACAGTCTAATTACTTCCTCTTTTTGGCGTCGTTTCAAAATATCTAATATCCTTCGTTTAAGAGCGGCCAACCCGGCTTCTTTTTCAAACAAACGCTCGTACTTACGTGATTATGGCTTTGCAACAGATCGTTCTTTGAAATTTTTGAACGAATTGGTATCTTTTGCAATACATCTATGTTTTTATGGTAACAAAAAAATGTGAATTTGGAGAAACCGATTCACTTTAAACCTCCGAAACTCTGCCCTTTTTTAGCAATTTTTGCCTAAACTTTGGCCGTTTATAATGAACTCATAAATAGTTAAACTAAAGAAAATATTTTTAATAGAAATCTCGCAAATGTAATAGAGATTCTAAATAAAAAACATTTTTTTCACGAACTTTTAAGGATTTTTAAAAAACACGTATTTCCTGGAACATGTTTTATGAAATTTATTTACACTATTTTTCGTTCAATGTTATGTTCTCACTTTTTTGAAATTTACCGAATGCAAACCGAGCTCTTAGGCGCCATCTCTCTTTTTTCGCTGTGCTTCTTTTTCTTACATTGCGTTGGATAAAACAACAAGCTTTTCAACCACGCTCGCGTTGATGCCGGGAAGGGCCCTCGCTCATTACTCTAATTCTTCTTCTGTTTTATTAAGTAAAAATTGTATCTTCCTAAGCTAAAAAATGTACTTAGTTGCGTAACTCCATTGTAGAAAAAAACGATAATAAGTAAGTAGATATACCTACCTATCTCCACTAGTTAAATAGAATTCACATTGCTATTATCTATAGACACTCTTAATGTACAAATCTATACTCTATACAAATAAATAAAATTGGAGTGTCTGTTTGTAATATTGCAATATCCCCTTTTTACAAAACACCTTATAGAATGTTTATACAGTACTGAACTAAGTACATCAAAATAACATTTTTACAATTTTTTTGTCTGTCTGTTCTGGGTAATCTCTGAACCGGGTGAACCGGCTTTTATCCACTGGCTGATGTGATGTAAGTCAGGCTGTGGTTGGGGTGTAGCCATGAGGGCACTATGGAAATCTATGGAAACCGACACTTAGAAAAATTTTTCAAGTTTTTTTTTATTTCCTAGTTTGTTAGTTTTTATTACTGAAACAGACTAAAGACGTGATCCAGGCTGTTAATATTTTAGAAAAAATAAAGGAAATCCGAATAAGCTAAAAAAAATACTTTTGTTAAATTCTACGTGGACGAAATCGCGGGCACATACTTATATATATTTGCGACATTAAAATTAAATAGCATTTTTTTTATCAGCTATTCTATAAGTAATTCATTAAAATCTAGGGGCATATCTATGCATAAATCTGTTACCTACCTTTAAATTTACTTAATTTAAATTTACAACGTCAAATCATAGCTGAAACTGTTGTCATTATTTCGGTACTTACCCGAATCAAAGGATATGTATGAATAACTTTCTCCACAGTTCCCGTAGCGGCTCCACCTTCATCAGCCATAATTATTTATTTATTGTAAATATTATAATGTAAAAATCGCACACTAAAACCACGAGTAAACCAAAACAGACGTGAAGCGCACGTCGCGACGCCTCCCCACTGTTTATCCGTCGCCTTGGAAACGGAGCCGGTGGGAAGATACGATTGATTTTTCTCAATGTTTAGACTGCCAGTACCTCTAGCAAGATCGCTATCGACTAACTGTCGAATATGTTATCCTCGACAGCCCTTGCCGGATAGAACGGAAGCATTGCAGCAAGGAATATAAATACTATTTAGCAAGAGGTATAAGGTTGATAGGTATATGTATTTTGCATAAACTTATTCGAATATCAAAAGTCGATAATGTTTATGTACAGATATATAAGGATAAACTATATAAGAGAAGCAATGTTTAGGTATATTACGAAATTATATACCTGTACAATTTAGTAATCTGGAATAGCTAAGGCGGTGGATCCCTACCCGGTCTATGTGCCGCACAGTACTCGACCACCTGTCGTTAGTAATGCTCCATTTAATCTATTGTTGCCTCATACGAGCTGGCAGGCAGAGAGGCAGAAGGTATATTTTACTCAGCGGACTCGGACCAAAAACTGTGTTTCCTCATTAACATTTCATGTACTTACAAGCAGTTGAATCTTTAATCTAAAGAACAAAAAATCCAATAAACAAACAGACATTCAAACTCACGCAGACTATTAGACCTGTTGCTTCCTGAGCCTGACTCCTGACTGTACAGTGCTCTCATTATGGCCCTACATTTGTCAGCCAGAAGAGCCAATCGCCGCACTTCCCCGTTCCATGATTACTATGAAATAATTGCGCTCTAAACTAAGTGTCTTAAGCGACAAATCGCTATTTTGACAGTATAAAAGTAATTTGAAAAAAATATATAAACTGAAACCATAGATTTATAAATCTATGACTGAAACGATTATCTTATCTTTTAGGTATAATACTTATCTATGTTTATGTTAAATCTGGTGTCGATATTTTCATAATTGAAGTAGACAGTTGGGTTTTGCTTTCAAACAAGGATTAACTTTTTGATTTTTTTCTATCGAACAAAGTTGTTTTGGAAACAATAGTCTTATAAAGCATATTAATGTTAATCTTGTGTATTTTTGTCACCAAGATCCATGATTATTTTGTATGAAAAAAACATTATATTGCTGACGTATTTTAGCATACATGGACCCTTAATATTATTTTTTGAACAGTGCAGTTTATTCTATTCTATTATAGGTCTAGGGGTAGGTGTAGACTTACTAGACATATTAGAAGTAAGTATATGTCCGCCTCATCGGTCGAGGTGTTAGCGTACACGCCTAAATCCAACGACTAACCACGAGTCTTCGATTTCTGACTGGGACAATTATTTGTATGATAAACATTTAGATGTCTACGTTTCTATGTAAGTATATCGTTGACTAACACCAATAATACAAGCATTAAATTTGCTTATTTCACGGTTAGATTCACTTTGTGTAATATGTGCAGGAATTATTATTTACTAGCTTCTCCGGCGAACTTCGTACCAACCGTTCAATTTGTATGGGAAAAATTAAAATGTTATTTCTAATTTCCTCACAGTCGAACGGGATAAACAGTATTCCATGCCCATCTCCTGGTTATAAGCTACCTCCCTATCAATTTTTAGCACATCGATTCTTGAGGTATAAATAGTGCAACTAGCGCGACTTTCTTTTTTATATATATATATATATATATACACAATATATATAGATTTATATAGAAGGTACTTGATCAGTGGGGTATGGAGCAATCAAGCTGGTAGCACCCACCGTCTTGTGTAGGTACTGCTGCCGCTATAGCGTATTTTGCACTGCAGTATGCGGTCTAGATAATAGGGTAATAGTAGACACATGCAAATAAGCTCATGAACCCGACTAAAACATATCAAACCTCAAGTGCCTAATTTAATAGCGTTTGTTAGCTTAATTTTTAACACAAAATAGGACCTCTCACTTCATGACATGGTCACATGTGACTGATACGTTGAAGCCATCATATTATATCATAATAATATTACCGTGTTACAGCTTACAGCCAAGGACCTAAATTATTTTTAGATCCACAACATTAAACCTAGGGTAGGTATAAGCTATTCTACCAGTTACTTTCTGCTCAAAATCCAAACACTACTTTTTATTTCTTGAAGTGACAGAAAATACAAATTTTCATAATTTGTCTTTCAAGTATCTACACAGTTTTTCGTACACACTTTTTTTTAGTATCCCTATTAGAACCTTTTATCTAGGTATCACTAGATATACTACTAACTACTACTACTACTACACTAGATATACAAGATGTATGTAACCTTTGCTTTTTACTAGAAAAAGGAATATACTTATATGAAAACCAAAATTATCAATACGTTCTGTCTACAGCTAGACATTGCTCCGTTTATCATACATTTCTTCTAGTTTAAATCGTTTCTATGGCCGCCGATAACGATAAGGCCTCCTTTATGTAGATATCATTACTTGAAAGTTATAAGGCTTGTGTCTATTATTGTCATTTGTGGTAGACACAGTTTTTCCGTTCGTTCCCAAAAGCAACCCAAAAACTTTGTCTTGTATACCATGGTGTAAATTGTGTAACCATGTACGAGTATCTTTTACACCATGGTCTTACCAGACATTACTTGACACCATACCTACCTACTTTACTAATAATGTAAAAAAATATAGGCACTACGAGAGAAATATAGGAGAGTACTTAAAATAAATACATTTCAAAAAAAGCTTTTTAAATCTATTAATTTACATTGTTGCAAAAAAATGTTCTTAGGGTTTTTGCTTTACAAAAATTCCTCTTGTAAGGATTTGTAATTGACTTGTGCAGCTGATTCTACTTCGATTGAAAGAATTGCTAAAGCAGACAGTCGTTCCTGCTTTATGCTATTTATTAGGTAGTTTTCAGTAATTTTAATTTAGAAAAACTTCTTTCTGCGGAAGCTGCATTTACATGCATAGTCAACATAATTTGTTTGTATTTTAGACACAGAGAAGTAAGGCCAATATTTTTCAGGATTTTATTTAATTTATAAATACACAAAGATTTTAAATAAGGTAGTGCGAGGCCCTTTTAGGTGCGAGGCCGTGGGCGGAGGCCCACTTTGCCCACGCCTAGCTACGCCTCTGGGTGGACAAAAGAGTATTCACTCACTCCTTCGGATCCAGCGAATGTCTGATTTAGACTAATCTTCGGTCAGTCTAGTGTTAATCCTATTAATATTATAAATGCGAAAGTTTGTAAGTATGGATGTATGGATGTTTGTTACTCTTTCACGCTCGAATGGCTGAACGGATTTGTCTGAAATTTGGAAGACAGATAGATTGTGACCTGGATTAACATATAGGCTATTTTTAATCCCGATCGTACACCGGGTTTCTGTGAAAACGCGGGCGAAGCCGCAGGTAGCAGCTAGTCTACTTATACATTACATACTTGGCCATTTAACAACTTATGTTTTATGAGAACAAGCGTATCATATTATGACACAAATTAATCTCCGACACTCACAAATGGCTGCAATGCCAAAACTCTCAGAGCTGCGTTAATGGCCTTAGAGACGGTAACAATCTCTTGAAGGTCCTTATGAAGCATTATTTTGCAAATACTGACTAGAACTATCTAGCAAGTACCTTTAACCGAGGCTCATTTCACGACGAAAATATTTATTCGTTTATCTAAGTTACATGTATTCAATATCATTTTTAAACGAGTTCAAAAAAACGAGGAGGTTCTCAATTCGGCCGGTATATTTTTTTATGTATGTACACCGATTTTTAAGAGTTCGAATTGTATTTGAACTAATAAGGAACACGTAGTTCGGTATTTTGCCCCTCAATATTTTACATGAACCAACGAAGAATGCAAACCTAGTCACATGCCAGTCAAGGGTATCTACTAAGGTCGCAACACTAGTCTAGGTACACTCCACAAAATATGCAGCATAATGTGGGTAGAATACAAGAACATATTAGTTAAATTATTATTAAGTGTGGCCAGCAAGGTTGCGCGTGGGAGGGTACAACTGGACGTTTGATAATAGGAACAATGATGTAGTAAATAACTTTGAACCGTGAGAATCTTTCATATTTTTGAATTATACACATCAAATTGCTCTTAACCATTATAGGCTGCGAGCTACTGAATCATTTAACTAACCAGTTTCGCATGAAGCTAGATATAAATTTTGAAGTGAAAACTTCTTTAGCGGCGTTGCGCGCTTTTTTTGGAATGGGTAAAAACTTCTAAAATAGCGTCAGGACCCGTGACGTCCTTCGTCTTGAGACTTCGTAAGACGGCGCAGGGCCCTTGCGCAAATAAGACGGCGCAGGGCACTTGCACGAATGTTCGTGTTGTCATGTTTGTGTACGATAGCGCAATAAATGAATATTGTATTCTACTACATAAATGATAGTATTTTCATACTGATAATTCGTGCAAAATTATTCCCTAACCATTCCAGAATATCAAAAATGCACAATGTGACTATTCAAGTTTTCACTTCTGCCGGAATTCTCGGAGTGCAACCCGTCGTTTTTCTTTATGATAGTTCTGGTACGCACTTGCAACCATCGGAACAGATTGGCATTTTTTCGAATTACATGAAATTATTATTATTATATTCCATATTCTTTGATCTCATACAGGTATCTTGCATACCTACCTCATATCTAAAGTTTATATTTTATCTTCCATTCGACCCACAACTTAAGCTTGTGATCATCTTCATCTCATTATGTTGTCTATTCCATTACATCCTTCAAGTTTTATATAGGATTATTTTTTAATGCATCGAGATTACGGATTAAGCTTCCTACATCCACTTTTATATAATTTGCATGATGAACATTTAGATTTCTGCATTTATATGTAAGTATATAATTGACTAGCACCAATAACACAAGAATTTAATTTTCTTTTTTTGGGGTTCGATTCAATTTGTGTAATATGTGCAAGAATTATTATTTACTAGCTTCTCCGGCGAACTTCGTACCACCCGTTTAGCTTGTATGAGAAAAATTAAAATGTCGTTTTTCCTAATTTCCTCACAGTCGAGCGGGATGATCCTATGCCCATCTTCTGTTTCTAAGCTACCTCCCTATCAATTTTCACCAAATCGATTCAACCGTCAGTAGACAGCCCAACTAGAAAAATTTGAACTTAGAGCTGTCCTAAGAGCAAAAATTTTTACTCTTAAAACACACCTACAAACCGCTATAAGTGTCGATTTAAGCATTAAGTTAAACTTTTAAATTAAAAACATTATATTTGTGTATGTAATATAATGTTTAAATAAACAAACATTACACGTAAATTACAAGTCATGAATGTTGCAGGTAAGTATGTGCAAATTAGATAGAAAAATTAGATTTATTAGCAATTGCTCACAACTTCGTACACGCGTTCAAGTATTTATCAAAGGAAACGAAAAACTTCTTCGTTGTAAACGATATCCATGATGTTGACTCGGGCTTACTTACTTACTAAACAAAATTTGCTGAAAATAGGTTCTGAAGTTTTTGAGTGAAAAGTGAACAGACAGACATAGAAAACAATTATTAACACTCTGTTTTTGAATTCTGTGTCCTGTATACCGTGTCAAGAAAGGAAATGATCAATAATACACAAACTGTTTGTTATTCATTAAAAATATTTTATTACCTTCAAAGTATGCTTTTTCAGAAACGAAAAACTAACGCCAACGAATAATCCAATTATCAGAACATTTGTTAAACGCTTTTTTCGGAATTGAGATTCTCGCCGCGAATTCTTTTTTATGTCTTCTACCGACTGAAAACGGGTGCCACGAAGTAGTAATTTGAGTTTAGCAAAAAGAGAGAAGTCAGCTGGAGCCATGTCTGGTGAATATAGTGGTTGCTCGATAGTATTTGTTTATTCTGTGGCTTTAGATATTACACTGATGATACATCCTCCAAAATTAGTCTTTAAAACCTGCCGAGTAGACGTACAGATTTATTATACTAATATGATTGTGCGTACTTAATTTTTTTGTGTATTACTTAAAAACAATGTTAATTAGGTTTGTGCAACACTGTACGTCCCTTAACAATATCTAATTATAAACAAAACATTAGCACATAATATGAGACGTGTACCATTACATTTAACTATTTAATTATT
>NJDC01000521.1:159183-177582 GCA_002245475.1 Calephelis virginiensis | reverse complement strand
TAGTTTCTGACAATCGCACAACGCCATCTAGATTTAGTCAGAATTTCAGGGGAACGATTTTAATGTATGACATTGTCAATCTATTATATTTACTAATCTCTGGTATTACTTAAAAACAACGTTAATTAGGTTTGTGCAACACTGTACGTCCCTTAACAATATCTAATTATAAACAAAACATTAGCACATAATATGAGACGTGTACCATTACATTTAACTATTTAATTATTAAATTAATTAAATAGATTATAAACATGATAAATAAACTAAGTTCACGATTCCATATGATACTATTTCGATATTGAAGCTGAATTTTTTTCAAAATCTAAGATTTTTTTTTCCACAAATCTGGCTTCTCTTAGACGCCCCATAACGTTCAAATAATATTCCCTGTTTACCATTTGACCTTCCAGCAAGAATTCCGAGTGCACAAAACCGCGATAGTCAAAGAAAACACTCAACATGACTGAGTTTTGAATGAGTTAGGCGTGGTTTTTCGGTTTCGGTTCAATTGGAAGGCGCCTCTCCGAAACTTGTTCACTAGTTTGCATGTCAAACTCGTACACAGATTAGTATTTGGTGACAATTCATTTCTTTTCGGGCTAGACGAACGGCAACGTGTTTCACACCAAAACGACATACAGATAGACTCGTGAGATATAAATAATAATATAAGTTTGGCGGCTATCTTTCTCAAAGTTGAATGAGAATTTTTAGCCACTGTTTCTTTCATTTTTGAAATGTTAACTTCAGTTGCAGACGTTGATGGCTTACCAGAGCGAGACAAATCTTCTGTTGTTGTAACATTTATAAAAATATTATGATTATGTTAAATCACAAGGTGCTTATACTATCTGATTACCAAAAGAGTAATAATTGTTTGTTTAGCAGACTGCTTTCGCATTTTTAATTAAAAACCTAACTACATACAGTTTATGTACCAAGTGTGAGTTTTTGAAATGATTTCCAAGGAATATAAATACTCTTTGGCAAGAGTCATTTACTTTACTATCGCGTTTAGTACGTAGATATATTGGTCTAAATGAATGGAGTTGTCGTCAGCGCCTCTAGCTGATTTTGATTTATTTTTCGCTTGTAATTTTATATAAAACTTACTTATGTAAGACTTTTTTATAAATGCATCTTATCGTAACTAAGTGATCACCGTCGCCAACATCCTCAAAAATACGAGTATCACAGCACTTGGCCGCTTTTTCAGGAATAAGTAGGTATGCTCTAAAAATGACTTGTCTTCCATAAAACCTACATAGATGATCTCATTTATAAATGGTAAGCCATAGGACGTAAAAATAAATTAATCCGCCTCTTCCCACGATTGGTTGTGACATTTCTTGACCGCCTCGTTCACAGAACAATTATAGTTCTCCAACAAGAAATTCGAATACATACAAATACTTAAATCAAAATGTCTTACAGCGCCATCTCTATGGTAAAATTGTGAATTTTTGTACCTACGCAATATCTATATTTTCTTGTGATTCTAACGTATTGAAGTGGTTTTCCATATTTTAAAGTATAGCTCTGATTCCTCCATTACGGAATAAAAGTTTACCGATACTGATATAAATAGAGAAATGAGATAGTAAAATAACTTTTGTTTGTAACAACGTCGAAAGAAACCATAAAAAAGCTTTGTTTGTATCATTTCCCATTACGTAAAAATGTATGTTTGTAATAGAAGAATGATTTGTTTAAAATTCGAGCAAAAATAAAAAGTGTTCTAGTATGTTGTTGTTTTTAATTTACTGATAAAACTTAAATTTTGATAATATACAGTTTACTATTTCTGTGTTTATTAATTAATACATTACAACATGTATATAATTGAAATTTTAGTTTGATCTTGTTATTTCCAAAACATTCCAATGAAAACCATGGCAGTAGATTTTGTAGGATATCTGACCCTCCCGGTCAGATATCCTACAAAATCTACTTATGTTTGTGGGCAACAAGAGATGGCGCTGTAAGATTTTTGAACCCACAGTATTTGTATGTATTCGAATTACTTGTCAGAGTACTATAATTGTTCTGTGTTTGGCACCGTCGTGAAAAAAGGTGGTCGTATTTTTTTCATTATTATTGAATTTTTGTATATATTGAGTGAAATTGGTTAATTTACGTGGAAATTAGATTAATTATTTTTCATTGAAAGTGCACAAATGAAATAATCATGAAGAAATTAGTGTATCGTCTATTTCCTCGCTGCCGTCAAATCTCACTAGGTGAACTTGAGTAACGAAGCCACCGCTTTACTCAAGACCCTGACCTGACATGACTTTGTACAAAGTGACTAATGACTGTATAAGAATTAACTAACTTGACATTGGCAAAGTAGTTGTGAAAAACGATTGAAAGCCATATTTATAAAAGAAGAAGAAGAAGCCTAGGATGCGTTCAGAAACTTCAATTTACGATAAACGTTGTTTTTCGATGTTAAAAAATAAACATCCATTATTTTGATTTCCGTAAACCATAAAATTTACTGATGAGTACTTTTAACCGATACCTATTCGATACTTTATTTCAAGGTATCGATACTAAAATGTACTTGCTATCGAAGAAAAGTATCGAGTACTTGGATTTACTCGTATCGTTTAGAGTAGGAGGGACTCGTTGGTCGAGTGGTGGTCGGGTTCGATTCCCGACGGGGGCAAGCATTTGTGTGATGAACATTCATATGTCTGCATTTCCGAGTCTGGGTGTTTATTAAATTTATTCCGGTATCTATTTAAGTATTAAAATCGTTGACTAACCCTCATAGCACAAGCATATAATCTTAGCAAGTAGATGAAAGTTACATAGACGTATTATAACTAGTATGTTAGCACGTCCGTGGATAGTCATAAACGTGACAATCCCTTTTTTCTTATGCAACAAAAAGGGTGTCATTTTAAAAATCAAAATATAGTATAATAATATGCACTTATTTATTTAACAATATCACATTCAAGTTTAAAAATATTTATTCAATTATTATAACAAGTCCCATTAACATCACTAACAATTAAAGTTCGGCCGTTCAGAGAATGCATTCCTGACACCTATCAGTTAGTCACGACTAGAGATGGGCACAACATAACACTGAGTTCGTTACCGTTCCTCCAAAATGAACCTCCGCATTATTTTTAAGATTATTTTCGTTTTAAATTGGCGGAATCATTTAAAATTTATATTTTAGTTATTTAAGTGGAAACCAAAAAAGGGTAATATTAATATAATAAAATTGTTTTATTTATTTTTTGTTACAAAGATACAATCTGTATTTCTATGTAATGTAATACTGTAATAAAGTACATTGAATTGAATGTGCGTACAGAATATTAATCAGACTCCGGTTCGCTTGAGGCGGTGGTGTCTTCATCATCATCTTTGTCTACATGTATATATATTATTATCAATAACAGACTCAATCCTGATATCTCGGTCAAAATGTTCTAGAATCACATTTTTAGTCTTCTCAACAACCTTTGCCCAGTCATTTCTTGTGACTTTCCCGCAGGCTTCTTTTAATAGGGTCATCATCTTTTTCGTGCTGAATAGCGGGGAAGTATTGTGGCGGGCGGCGTAACATTTTTATTTGAGCCCAGATTAGCTCAATCGCGTTATATTGGCAATGATAAGGTGTAATTCTTAGAACGTGATGACCGTACTCAAGGGCCAGTTCATCGATTTCGTTTAGCACATTTGCCGTTTTATTTTCTTTAACTAATTTAATTAGCTCTACTTTTAGCATCTGCATATATGCGTCAATGCCTTTTGCTTGTAACCAAGCCACCATTTATTCTTTTTTATTAGCTTGGGTAGGTGGTTTCTGTATCTTTTCTATTAGTGAACTGTGAAGTCGTTTATTTAATATATACAGTATCAACCAGTTTTAAAAATTGAACCACGAAGATCCAAACGAATTGCAAAACTGAGGAATCCACAACTAGATAACAAAGAAGCAGATCAAATCCAGCTACCAGTTGTGCCTAAAACTCCTCAGAAGCAAAAAACAACAAAACCTAAAAAAGCAGCAAAGGCTACTTATAATTTTGACAACAGCGTTTTGGAGTCTACATTCAAAGGTGGCATATTTTACGAAATGCATAAAGATGATGTACTTCTAACAGACCCAACTATTGTTGAAAACATACTATGCCAGGGAAAGAAGATAAGAGGTCAGCTAAAGACTATTCAACCTGAGCAAACATTGCAAATCGGGACTGCATTAATTACAACAAAAAACCCCTTAGTCATTGTTAAAGAGGCCCCAACACAGATATAAAAGATGATCAGTATACTCTCAACCGTCTTACTGGTATGTGCGCAGCACTTATGCTGCACAACAGGGCGGCAGCTATGCTCCAAGGTGTGCTATGGCAATCTCATTGAATCTAGATATAAATAGAGATAGGATTTTCTATTACACGGCACCAGGAGCTGAACACTTTCCTGAAGTATTTACATACCATCCTTTGCTCTGCGCCATAAAGCAGTTAGAAACCGGAAAGGTAACAAAGGAAAACATCGATCGGATTGCCGCAGTTCGAGATAATAATGGAAAAACATTATCAATTCTGATGGCAGAGGCAAAAGCATCGCTCAATATGAAATTAGCCAAATTTGGCACAGGAGGGTCTAGGGGAGCTGTTGAATTAGAGAAGGCTTAAGCAGTGGTAAGGAGCCTCTCAGGACTATCTAGCCCATCAACTCGCCACCATCTCGCTACAGTGAAGGCGGACGTAGAGGTTTTTAGTGGGTATTGCGGCACCAATAGCGAGTCCCACACTCGGGCCCCCCTTTACAGAGAACGGTCGTGCGTGAATGCATTTTCCTCTTCGAGAAAAAAAAACGAAAAAAAATGTGGTTTCTGTATCTGAACCGAGTGATAGGAGGCATTATCCATGAATATTACAGAAGGCTCTGGTAGGCTGGGCAAAAGCACGTTCTGGAACCACTCTTTCAATGTAGTGGCATTCATTTCCTCGTTGTGGTCATTAGTGGTTTTTGATTGAAATGCCAGTAACGCGTTCCCCACAAATCCGTATTTTGCAGAACCTGCGTGGCATATTATCAGACGTAATACCGTAAAATATTACTTATATTAAAATAAAATAATTGTAATAACGTAAAACCGCTCAAACTAATCTTGCAGCTTGATGATTAACTCACGGGCTCCACTTTTCAATGTTTGTCCACGTTTAGGCATTATTATGCACCAAAAGTCACAAAAACACATTTGAAGTCCGATTTGACGCCGATGTCAGTTTGAAAAGCAGAAACAGTCCATTAAACGAGAGCCGGGTAATCAAATAAAAACAGATCAAAAACACTTGAAGAACGTGGTCTATGCGAACGAAACGACGACTGTTTTAGCGTCACAAAATGGCGGCCCATAACGCCATTTAGGGTTACCATTTTCAATCTAAATATAAAAATGCTACTTTCTTTCGCGCGTTTGGTTTGGTCATAGTTTTATTTTTATATTTAATTAAATATATCTTATAGTACATTATTTTCAAATTCTTAAAAAGAAAAACAAAACGTATTGTTTTTAAAGTATAACTGTATAAGAACAGATTACGATACTATTATTGCATGTTATTGTTAGCACAGCACTACAAATATAAAGCGCTGACATAACCTTGTAATAGCGCAGTTTAGATTTAGAAAAATATTGTTTACCAAGTTATTTGACACTCAGTTTGGCACAATGTTATAACATTAATTGATTGTTGATATAAAAATGTTTTTTTAATGCTGATCAATTTTTAAAACGGTAAACAACCAGCAATATTTTTTTATCGTAACTGCAACGCCATTACAAAGCTACGTCGTCAGTTCAATCGTGACGTGTCAGGAACGCATTCTCTGAACGGCCGTAGATTAATTCGAAAATTTTTAAAGGTATGTACGTAAACGCCTAGCGATGTATGAAATCAACGAAATACCATATTTCTTTATAATGTTCATGAATATAAAATTTTATTAATAATTTAAGAAAACACCTGCACTGTTTCCGATTTCAAAGTTTTAATTGTTAATGATATTGAATCTACTGTTGACAAGCTAAACTTATTTTAGATGCATTCTATTTCTTTCAAATGAAACAAAAACATAAGAGGTAGAACATTTCTGCCAAGTTAGACTAGTCAGGGCATGTCAAATTTGTGTCATTTTTATTCAACGTTTTCCTAGTAATACATTAAACTTCTGTACAAATGTCGTGTACAGGCTAATCTGATAGCAAAATGTTTTGTCTCTTTATATTAGTTTCGTTGAAAGAAGATAGCGATAACTTAAAATTAGCTTGGTGAGAGCGCATATTTTACGTAACAAAAATGTAACAGGTATCTTACTTTTTCAAAAATTAAATAAATTAAACTTGAAATTAAGCACGCAGACGAATCCATAAGTGATTTGTGTCACAACAACACTAACTGTTGACTACGTAACAGTAAACAAAAATTAATGTACTATCAGCTATAGAATTTTTCGTATAAACTTTACACAAATTTAATCATGTACTTATGGAACTTATCGACCTACTAAAATTTGCCGAAGATTTTTGTTTTGAGTTTTGTATTGTGATTGGTTATCATGGTGAGACAGAGTAGAAAATGGAGGAACATTCGAGATACGTCGAGACACAGATGACGACACCACTAGAGCCCGTGTCCGTAAGTGGAGTTCCACCGGACGTAATGGTCCAGGTCGTCCGGGGACACGCTGGGCCGGACGCGCTGTAACGCCGTCCGGAAGTCGGAAACGCACACGGCCCGGACCTGGAAAATATCCTGGATACTTGAAAAACTAAACTAAAAGGCTAAACTTCAAAGACGGATCAGAGAGAGAGAGAGTTAAACTCATAACATCCCTCTTTTTCTTTAAAAATACAATATATTTACCTATGTAAACTTTGTAACTGAATAATTCCCTAAGCAAGTGACTAATACCGTGACTATGTGTGAGTATTGGGACGTCTACTACCTATACTTGCCATATTGATCTCAATGCACGTCACTATTGTAATCCAGTATAGAAATAGGGGCTAAAAAAAAAAATGTCGACCAATGGATTTTTATTATATCAATGCAATCGGTTTCTCCTTCTGAGCATCAAGTATTCCTTTCAAAGGTAGCTGGCTAACTTGCTCACACGAGAGACTTAACACCCTAGCATCGGATTGGGTACGCACCATCAATGCTGTTGGTGTTTATAGGATTAGTAAACCCATCTATTTATTTTCCTTTATATCTCACAAAAAAATGAAGACTATTTTTAGAATTTTACAGAGGAATTCCATGTTAATAACAGTTGCCTTTTGTACATAGTAACATTTACGAGAAACATATTTTTTAATAATACATAGATATAATTTTTAATAATACATAGTAACAGAAGTCGAAAGCTGTATGCATTACCTGGTGCGGGGCGATGCTGGCGATCTTGTCGAGGGGCAGAGCCCTGACGGGCCCCATGGCGGCCTCGGAGCACACGGACTTCATGTCGGCGCCCGAGTAGCCTTCCGTCATCTCCGCGATCTCTCGCACCTCAGACTCAGACAACTCGTGCACCTCGTTCTTCAGCAGGTTATTTATTATTTGTATCCTGGCCTATTGTTAAATAAGTTTTATTAAGAAAAATATTTCCTCACTTTTCCTTGGATAAACAAATCAATTTAATGTTAAAAATTGAATTAGTATGATATATTTTCTATAAATTTTTAAAGAAAGAAAAAATTTCGCCCCAGACAGGATTTGAACCTGTAACCCTTCGTCTCAAGCCGACGAATGCTCTAACCAATTGAGCTACTGAGGATTCAAGTCCCGTGGCGAAATTTTTAATTCCTTTCTAACCCGTTAACGCGGGTAGTTATGTCCTATAGATACACAATTCTGAGTACCCACCAAATGAGTTCATCATTACAGATGAAATTCACAAGTATGATATATGTAAGTCGAATATATATTCTAACATTCTAAGTAATATAAAATATGTCAGAATGTTTGCAGGTGACCCTGTACAACAGTAGCAAGTTAACAAAATCGGATAATTATTAGAGCGAAATAAACAAGAAAATAGTAAACATTAAATACGATAAAAACTTTTGATTTAGAATACGAATAATTGGTAGATTCAACCTACTTCTTTTTCTTCGTGATATAACAATGATATAAAGATTTCGATGCGGTTTTCTTTGTTTGAAAGCTGATGTGATGGAGGTAATTCTTAGCTTTAATACATGTACATATGCAGGGGGCTACTGATTTTTTAAATTTTGGTTTTATTGAATTTATAAATTTTTAGGCATTGGCAAATTCTCATTTTACACATGGTTTTATTACAGGGCTCCCGCAAGGAACTATTTTGGGTGCTTTACTATGTATTGTGTATATAATGAGATCACTCATATTTTAATAAAATTCTTGGCCAATATCGTATCACTTGTTTAGGTTTTTTTTTTAAATTAGTTTAAATTAAGAGAAAAAATAGCGTCACATGCACTGTAAATGAAAATTTCTTGAATATTTTTGTTATAGTAATTTTTGTGTTAGTACATGTAAATATGACTAAACTAATACACATCATGTTATAATAAAACTTAAAATGTGTAGATGATTTTTGTAACCTTCTCTGTAAACGACATAATACCTGTGCGTCGGGGAGAGGGATGTAGAGCCGCTTGATGAGCCTGCGGCGTGCAGCCTCGTCGAGCTCCTGGGGACGGTTCGTGGCGCCAATCACCAACAGCCGCTCGCACTCGTCTAAGGTTAACTTAATATGACTGCCACAATCTATGACGACACAATGTCTAACGCAAAAGACGAGCTCATTGCACAGATTCAAGTTGGCGGTTGTCTCATACGGTTAGCCGTATTACAATATTGATTTGAGAATTCAGGGTATTAGTACTGAGAACTGCAGACAATGCAATTTTTGGGACGTCTAATCAGTCTTATTAAAAGGTGGAATTTGCTAACGGGCGAACCTAAATTGCTGCAAAAATTCTACCCTGCTTTCAATAAAACTTATCGGACTGAGCCTCTACGTTTTTTCGACGCTGCATTTAGATTTGGATAGAAGCCGGTTATCATACTTTCGTAAAAGGTTTAGGATTTCAGTTAAAGGTTTATAAACCACTATCATAATAACGTCGTCCATTGACAACAAAACAACTTGGATACATCATTATATTACGAAACACATGTTTTTGTCACAAGCGTCTACTTTGAGCATGATTGTGTATTTATTAGACTCTATGTTACCTTTCTTTATTGGATTTTTTATGAAACATTTCAACAATTATTTATAACTGGTCGACCCGGCGAACTTTATATCGCTTGACATTAACAGCTATTAACGGTCTGTATATAAAAAAATACAATTTTTACCATTTTCCTGATTTTTCTTTTCATAAGAACCTTCTTCTACCAATAATAACACAACAAAAAATAATTAGTAAAATTGGTCCATCCATTCACGCGTAATGCGATGTTCACACGAAATGGGGATTTATATATCAATATATAATATTTTAGACCTGTTGCAATTCCTGTTTTGGGTCAATTTTATTAATAGAGTCGTCATTAGCCACATTACCTGTGGAAGCTCCATCGAACTGCACGAGGAACTCTGTCTTGATTCTCCTGGTGGCCTCGTGCTCACTATCGCTCCGTTGGGTCAATAACGAGTCTATCTCGTCGATGAATATAACCTGAATATTTCATCATTTCATTTAAAACAGACCAATAAAACTCCTACTTCTTCCTGTAGGTTGTTAAAAAAATAAGTAGATTTGTAATATTATCTACTAATAGTAATAGATAATGTGTATAAAATACTTATTTACAAACATATCTTAATGTTTATTTGGACTTGTCATACGGCCCTGGATATGTACCGAATCAAATGTGTTGATTCGTGAATAACGTATTAAGAGCATTTCCGTACCTTCAGAATACTGTTAATAATTTACTGAAAATACCTGCCAAAGTTCACTACTTTAAACTTCGGCATTAAAGTCCCTTCCGGAATGACCTTTGTTAGAGGTATTGTGTATGTGATGGTGTAAAGTAGCGTTGCAGTGAACGAAGTTGTATAATAAATATTTTGTTTGCACTCTTTGGAGATATGGAGCGTCGTAGATCTGCCAAAATAGATGATTCATTAGGTTTAGAATAATTCACTAGAACTAGAGAAAAGGAAAATAAAATCATCGGAACATTTTTTTATCTAAATTAACCATACTAGTAGTGTTTATTACACTGCGATAGACTGTAATATCAACTTAACTTGACTCTTACTCGAGTCTTTGTCTATTACTATGACGGGAAGCGTTTCATAGGATTTATAGTTATTTATTGAATTTATAATATTCAAGCGTTTGGCTTATGTACTTCAGTATAACGATAGTCCGCAAAGTACAACAACTGCTATAAAAGTAGAAAAAAGATAGAGGCGTGTAAATAACAAACACTGAGTTGATTTAAACGTCTTAAATAAGCACTTACCGAGCGACCAGCGCTTGGGCGTGCAAAGAATTAAAGTTAAAAATATACTGACGGCGGGCTGATGGCACCGGGCCACGGCGAAGAGCGCGCGCACCATCTTCTCGCCGTCGCCCACCCACTTGGACGTCAGCGACGACGCGGAGATGCTGAAGAATGTCGCCTGGCACTGGGACGCCACGCACTTACCTGACGTCACAAATTAATGTTTACTGGTGATGAGTGCTGTGCAGCAACTTGTCCACCATCTTACCTATTCCTGCCTACATAATTACTGGCATGTTCCTCGCAGGGTAGAGTATCGGTAGAATTAATTGCACAATAAGTCTAACATCCCGTCCGCAGAGTAGCGACGCTCCTGTAACATCTACGGTATTTTGGTGTCTATAGGCCACGATTGTTATTTACCATAAGATCGGGTGGTGGAGACTAGTGAAACAACCGACTATTGCTACCCATTTACCGTAGAATTATTTTTATTTATGACCCAAATCCTAAATCAAACAATGGCGTAAAGCATATACCCTAAGTCCTCGACTTGATTTAGAATCTAAACGTGACGCTAATTGAATTTGTAAACTTTTTTTTTGTTGGCGTCGCTATCTAATTAGCCAAGTGTTATGCCAATGATGCAAGTCCACCAGCTACCCTTCCCTTCGGACCGGCACATGAGTTTTTCGTTGCCAAAAGTAGGAAAGAAGGTAGATTCCTAACCGGATGAGTGGCAGCACGGCACTCTAGCACCAGTAATCTTGTTGGCAATGACTACCCGCGTTATCGGGTTAGAAAGGAATTAAAAATTTCGCCACGGGACTTGAATCCTCAGTAGCTCAATTGGTTAGAGCATTCGCCGGCTTGAGACGAAAGGTTACAAGTTCAAATCCTGTCTGGTGCGAAATTTTTTCTTTCTTTAAAATTTATAGAAATGATCTATGAGTCACCATGGCCTATGCAGAAAGTTTATTTAATAACTATCGAAAAGTTGCTTTTACAGGAGTGATTTCACAGCAAAGTTGCTTTTAATTGCAAGGCTTATTCATTGATTATATTATTTTTAATAACTTAGTACTTTTAAAATGGATTCACCCAAGCAACTTTATCTGACCATACAACAGGTGAAATTGATTTATTTTAAAATAAGGTCGTAAACCTTTGTTGTTGACATGCATTTTATGCACTAAATAAATAAAATTGGTCGGCCTGTTTGTAATATTAAAATAACTGCTTTTTATGTAAACGATATTCAAACCAAAACACAATTTTTAAAACTTTTTTTCTGTTCGTTTTCGCTAATCTCTAAAACAGCTGGACAGACACTGGTGATGTAGTAAGGAGTAACTTAGGCTAATTTTATTTTAGACTGTTTTGTTAAAGTCCACGCGGACGAAGTTGCACTGGCACAGCTGGATTTGATTGTCTGTTTGTTTGTATTATATAGACTCCGAAACTACTGGACCGATTTGAAAAATTCTTATTTCATTGAAGTCCTAATAAACTATACTTTCTACCGCGGTAAAATGCTTCATTCTTCCGGGGAAACGGGTAATAGGACAACGGGGGCAGGGTAGAATTACCCTTTCGTGTTGAGATAGGTGACTGGTATATCAACTACTCGCCTTGAGCGATGAGTTGAAATTTTGTATGTATATTTCCATGGTAACACAGACACATATTATGCATACCTAATCATTTTTTCTATACATATAAATAAAAAGTAATCGCCGTCATGTAGGTACTCTACGAGCATATTCAGAACGTATGCACCAAATGTCTATCTATATATTAATACGTGATGCAAAATTTGGACCCCTTACTACGAAAATTGCACGGACGCAGGAGCATAAAATTTGGCACACTTATTGTTTATGTGTAGGAGAAGTGCAGGTCGCTAATATTTTTCAATAATAATGCTTATAAAGAACATTAAATCAATAAATAAAACATTACCCACACTACCATGCATTTGACACACACAAACAAATATATTGATGATCATTATCGTTATAAAAATCACAGATGGTGCACTAAAAAGTTTGGAAACAAAGTAGTTGGTCCTGACAAATGAAGATGGCGTTCTATCAACAAGATATTAAAATGTAAAATGGTCGAATTTCGACCAATGGGCGACCACTAGTTTTTTTTAGTTGGTAATTACAGAATTTATGAAGAGTAAAAATTCGATTGTTGGTTTGTACTGAATAGTATTGTTCACATAACTCTTAAATGGTTTAGCGCAGCGGTCGGCCACCCGCGTCCTGCCGACGTCTTACTTGCGGCCCGCGAATGTTATTTTTTTGTTTATGTTATAGGAAGGCAAACAAGCAGACGGATTTCCTGATGGTAAGAAATTCACGCCGCCTACAGACACCAAAGATTGTAATGGTGCGTTGCCAACCTGAGGTCCGGATGTTAGGCCTCGAGCAAAAGTAAGTTTGCCGGCTACCTTACCCTCCGAACCGGTAAACGTCATGACGTTATGGCGGCAGGAATAGGTAAGGCGGTGGTACCAATTCGTGCGAGTCGCTGAGAAACTCTACCACCTAATCAGATGTCACGGTGTTAGTGATGATAAGCTTATGCTCGCCTTTTACGAGCTGCCTGGCAAGAAAGGCAGATGGTCTATACTGCAAAGGAGCCCGGAACAACACGGGGAAAATAAGTTAAAAATATCAAAATAATTCATAAACGTTTCGCGATAAACCATATAATTAGGCATATAGTGTAGATTCAGCCTTAAGAACTCACTTTTCTCCGCCCATTTTAATTTTTTCTATGGGACATGACCAATTATACGTAGGTATATTTGGCTTCTAGGGTAAATATTACGAGTGTGGCCCACCTTTAGTTTATTTTGCCGCCTTGTGGCCCTTGCCTGCTAAAAGGTTGCTGACCGCTGGTTTAGCGGATTGGGTCAAATTTTATATGGGTGTTTCGATGGTATCCTGTATTTTTTAAAAATACAATTGGACCCGGTCGCTGCTGTCGGTACATCATCTACACCAGGGGTCACCAAATAGCGGACCGCGGTCCGCATCCGGACCGCCGACCCATTTTGTGCGGCCCGCGAGAACACAGCAACTTGCACTTCAGATTAGTTCGGCCCTCGAGAATACAGCAACTTGCACTACAAAGTATGTAATTAAATGTATACCCCGCATTAACTTTATTGTTATAACTTTATTAACTTTATCAATTAAAAAACTGCCGCTCGAAGTTACTAGCTAACAAGAGAGAAAGAGTTCGTGGACTGCGAAAGCGTTGATTGTAAGGAAGTGTTTTGTTTTAATTTCAAGTGAGGGACGTTGTCGTGACTACCCACGTGCTTAAGATATTACGTTTGCTTTTTAACTTACACAAAACGAAGTACATATTTGTATACAAAAGCGAGCTTTATTATTATGGAACCGATAAAAAGAAAGGTTGAAGATGAAAAAGACGGTTTTTGCCAGAAGGGACCGACTTATATTGTTTTACCGTGCCAAATCGGGCTGAAGCAGTATCATGTGCTTGATTTGTAACCAAACAGTAGCGTCAAATAAAAGCTCGAATGTAAAACGGCATTATATTACCAAACACAAATCGTTTGCACAAGATATTCATTGTGATCTGAAGAGTCAGTGAAATAAGGCACACTTTTTCACCTTGGTGAAAGTATCAAGAATATGTTTTTGATACTTAATTTTACTACAAACCTCAGGTAGATAGCTCGCAACAAAAATTATATTTTTCACATTGATATATAAAAAAAATACCTTAGTTTTTTTTCTATATTTTTTTGTGGACCGCGAATGTCTTTCAATTTATCAAAACAGACCGCGAGCGAAACTAATTGGTGACCCCTGATCTACACTATAATGTTAAAGATGAAAGATTTGATTATTTGTGTGTGTGTGTGTGTGTGTGTGTGTGTGTGTGTGTGTGTGTGTGTGTGTGTGTGTGTATTTGTTTAGAGCCTATGGCTCCGAAACTACTGGACTAATTTGAAAAAAATAAAATACCTTTGGAACACTATCTGACATTATCACTGACCAACATAGGCTATAAAAAAATGAAATTAATCCACCCGGGTGGATTTATTTAAAATGAAGCCGGGACGGGCTGCTAGACATAAATATAGTGACTGTAGGTTATTTTTATGATAGGAAGAACAATTAGATGGATTTTCTAAGGATAAGAAATAAGTGTGCGTTAACGGTGCGTTGTCAACCTGAGACTGGAATCTTTAACCTCTTGCATAGCAACGAAACACTCTACGACGAACACGATAGTAGCAATCACTTATGTGTGTTAAGGTGTCACGAAGTACCAGACCGAACAAGTCTTCGCAAAACTTTTTCTTGGTCATGACATGAGTAAATTAAACCAACGTTCCCATCATAATAAACTGTTTAGAAGGAAGGCTTTATTGGTGAAAGCAGGGCGAGTGGCTGGGGCGTGGTGTGCAGAGCGCCAGTTACCGACGAGTGTCTTGCCGGTGCCGGGGGGCCCGAAGAGCAGCACCCCGCGCGGGGGCCGGCGGAGCCCCGTGAACAGGTCGGGCCTCAGCAGCGGCCACACCACCGCCTCCTGCATCACCGACTTGGCCAGCTGCAGCCCCGCTATGTCCTCCCACCCTACACAGTACAATCGCCGACTCTACAGCCCTACTTTTTGTTTATAACATTTATAGCAATTATACTCTATGACTGTGCTTTCAACTAAATTACTATCCATCTTATTAATAAACATAGATTTAAAAGGAATGTCAAGACAAAGACTACAATACCAGTTTGGACCTTGGAATACTTAGGCCCATGTTAATTGGTAAGACAAGACAATTTATGTATAAATGTGACGTTCTTCTTGGTCATACGCTTAAGTCAAAACGTCTGGTCAAAATTTAAAGTGCTGATGTGGCGTTAATTGTTAATTGTGACGTTACGGAGACATTGTATCTCATAATCAGAGAAATGGATTTACGCATGCAAAACCATGTATTAATTCCGACGTAAATGAAGACGAAAGTTCAAATATTATATATCACTAAACATTATGTTAGCCTATTAAATTTTATAAGTACTCTGATTAGTTACACTTCCCTACCAACACTTAAATAACAAGATATCTATGTAGATATGGCATAAAATATAAGGTCCTTCCGAAAAGGGTAGGTATTCAAGTTTTTAGACTATATTCAAGACTACATGTAGGTATATATATCATACTGTAAAAGATATCCACATGATAAAAATGTTTTGTTTTTTCAGCGCATAATATAGAGACTAACATTCTATAGTTCACTTAATAAAATCATTGAAGGGCCAGGATCTCCTCATTTATAATATATCAAATATTAGTTTGTTTCCTACAAATATTTCCTAGTCTCTTTTTATTTTAAGTAAAATTGGTTGAGTTATGTTCTTAGTTTTGTATGTAGTATTTTTGAAAAAAAAAAACAAATACAAAAGTAATTAGAAATACTGAACACTGTCTAAAAATTTTAACAATTATCACATACATCTAGAGCACCAGTCAAATTTTAAGAAACGATGCGGTATCAGTAACACTTGCAATCCATGAAAAAATTAAAATCAGTTTACGATTTTTATCCGACGCAAAATACAAAATGCATGGTTATAACGTAAGCAAAGTCATGACTTGTACTAGGTGCGACATAGAGTGGGAACAAGTGAAGCATTTTTGCTGACTGTTTTAAATAAATGTTTATATTGTTAAATGTTATAATTTATCAATAATATTTAAAGTGCATTACCATTTAAGCCTATAGTACCCCCATATATTAAAATTTAACCGGTCCTTTCAAAGTTACCCTGTCTAAAAAACTTACCAATAGGTGCTCCCTTATGAATAATTTCACTCTCAATTAGTTCAACCATTTTAGGATCAATATTCTTTAATCTTTCATCCATTATTGGTGATTCATTTGTCTCTTGCTTGTCTCTGAAAGTTAATACTCACCTTTATAAGGCATACAGTCACTCTGTTTCAAGAAATATTTTGATACAACCCTTAGTTATAATCACACACACTTTAACCATCCTATTAATAAACATAGTCTAAAAAGTCCGAAGTTTAAGTTGATATTAGACTGCCTTGTTAGCTAACGGGTTAATATATGCCTAACTCCACCGACCAACTAAGAATCGGGTTCGATTCCCACCGGAAGCAGACATTTGTATAATAAATTTCAAGATATCTGCATTTCTAGGTATGAGTGTGTTTATTGAATTTATTCTGGTACCTATCTATTTAAGGATTTCTGTATAATAGTAACATATTATATAACTATATAATAATTTATTTTTTATTATATATTATATTTATATTTATAATTATATAAGTATATAATAATTTATTTTTTATTATATATTATATTTATATTTATTATTATAACTATATAGCAGTATATTGACTAACATCCAACATGAGCAAAATATAATATGCTTCCTTCGGGATTAGACTCAATTTGTCCAAAGATATTAATTTATTGTCTCTATCACACTGTAATTCAGACTATAAAAAGCATCTTCACGCCCATATCCCTGCAGAGACACAACCAGGACACCCTCTACTATCTGAAGACAGAAAGTTCCACAATGTGATAAGTGACAAGCCTATCGCATAGCCATAGCCAATCCCGAGCAACATTTGTTTAAATTAGATAATTGGAACAACCACGTTTTCTTATTGTTGCCCGACCCAGGAATCGAACCTGGGACCTCATGAAATCGAGTCTAACACCTGGACCGTTCGACTACAGAGGCGATAACGCCCTAATAGAAGAGCCAATACAGACTATAATGTCAACTGAAGCCGTAAGGGGGACTTCATTCTCTATTTATTAACACCAAAAACTATTTTACATACACACAATCAAAGACAAAAAATAAACTTACTGCATATTCAACATAGGGGAAACAAATTTTGATTGAGCTTTCCTTGATGCACCTAACGTTCGCCTGGCTGAAGGATTAGATGCTAGGAAAGACTCTTTAGCTGTTTTGAAAGCTATCTTTGAAGCAGTATTCTTATGTGCCCTACTTTCATCTTCTAAATCAACATCCATATCTTCAATAGGTACTGACATTTTATGGTTTATTTCGGTGTTGAACTTGTTAAAGCTTTTAAATTTAGAAAACTTGGGATTAAATTTGTCAGTATTTAGAGCTGAACCAGCATTTCCCAAAAATGGATCAATTTCTGATATTTCTTGGATGCCAATATCGCATTTGCATTCATTTTGTAGAAACAATTCAAAATTATTATGTTCTGTCCTTAAACATGGTTCACATTTTGAAAGCGATTTTTCAAGTAATGTAACCGGATCTTCAAACTTGCTGAAAATGTTATAATTATTTATTTACTTGTTTGTACAGAGGCCAGAGAACCTTCTAGTTTATACATCCCTTGCGACGACCCCTTCATAAATAGTTGACGGAAATTGATACATTTGTTCAGGAAAAATGTTTCATTATTGATATTCTTATTGTAAATATTTTTATTTAAATATAAACTCAACACATTTCATCACTCATGTAACAGTGTCAAAATAAGTTGCAATAATTATTCCTATATGGTTCCTAAGCCTGGCAAATCTTCTTAAGAAGTTACATCTCATAGACCCATCTCACTGCTACCAGTAATTTCTAAGTTATTCGAAAAGATCCTCTTAAAAGGCTGAAATCCATTTGGAATGAAAAATAAATTGATTCCAGATCATCAATTTGAATAACTGGCTCTCGATATAGGTCGCGGCACGAAACTCTAGCGCTGATCGAAACGTGGAGGGGATAGCTGCGCATGGGTACCGTCGCGCACGCAATACAAATTAGTAATTTAATTGCTTAATTAAAAACAGCAAAATAATGTTTTAATGTAAAGTCAA